>KZ506582.1:23575-49607 GCA_002844005.1 Limosa lapponica baueri
TCTACAAAGCCTGGGAGTTCAGAGGCACCAATTTGTGCAAGGAAATTTGTGATAAATGCAATCTGCATTTATCACAGAAATGGAGCAAATAGTTTTTGGCATCATATTGCTGAGTTGAGGGATGCTGGCTGATTTTTTATTTCATTTTAATCCAACAAGAGACTGAATGAAAAGCATTGCTGTTAGTAAAGTTAAAGGCAGAGATCATTTATGTGTTCCTCCAACCACTGGAAATAATCATCTGCATTTGGTATTCCATCAACAGATTGCTTCTGACAAATTATGCATTCAATCAGTGTCCAGCAATCTCTTCCAGTAATCTTTAGCATGAAAAACACTCTGCACTGAATTAAAAAATTGGTGGTCAAGTATCCAAAACAATGCATGGTATTTATTCTAAATTTCATGACACTATGCTTGTCTGCATCCTTGGTACAAATTAGAGACTTGACTTAAGTGAGCTTTCTTCCTTCTTTAATGTGAAAATTTTGTGATTTGTGATTTTTAAATCCTTTTTTTATGTGGACTGAAAGCAAGGCTGCTTACAGAGAAGTAAGAGGAGTTCAATATATGCTAAAAAATAACTGAAAAGAGGTTCCTACTCCTCCCCTGCAATTCAGGGGAAGATACCATGTAGAAACTTCCAAAATATTGTGAAACTGAGTTACTGTATCAGCACGTCAGATGCACCGTCTTGGCTCCTGAAAGCGTATCAGCCAGAAGTCAAGCACTGCTCTGAATACCTGGCTTTCTAGCCAGCACACAGCATGGCATTTATTCTGCTGCTGGGTGGGAAAGGCTGCTGGCAGTCCTCCAGGACACCTGCTTTGCACGCACCTTGCTCACCATTGGCACGCTCTGTAGGGGTTGGAAATTTGGGTTCACTTCTTTACATGGCCCCATGCAAAGCAGCTGTCTGTATTGCAAGGTAAGAGGTCTGACCAACGAAATACTCAAGTCTCTTGTGCTCTAGTTATGATCAGAAAACCTGACAGAGCCTGAGATACTTTTTCTGATTAAAGATTTATGAAATAGATCCATTTCCCAGAAATCATTCATTCCCATGACCAGCATTCTCAAATAAGGAAGCACCTCAGCAAATTCCTGACCAGTTTTACTAACCAACGGTTCTGTCTGAACTTAATAGTGATAACCTTGTAAATTAATTTTTCATTTTAACTTACAATATGTTTTTATTTTATGCAAAGAACAAAATATGAGGTCTCCTGTAGTTAATTTAGTACCTGTACATTTTCCGAAATTGTAATGAAATGCTGCACGATTCAGCCTTTATAATTCTAATCCTGTTAGGGTGGTTCTTTAATTAAAATGTCTATTAACTTTTGTGCAGTTAACGTAATTATGGATTTATTACTTCTTGCCATTCTAGGAAATTTCTTTATGATCCAATGATATTTAATTTATAAAATCCTACCTTAGGAAAAGATCAGCTCACCTGAGTAACATATCTACAGAATTATCCACTTTCAGAAATGAAGTATCTGTTTAAATGTTCTGAATAAACCACGTACAACTAAAGGTCCTTGGCCTTACATCCTAGACTTACAACCCTTCTTAAGATGTTAAGAACTGTATTATAATTTAATTTTCCATCATTGCATATCTTTTATCACACTTCCTGTACATCTAGATACTTCTAGGATACTTTCCTTTACATGGTGTATTCTATCAGTTTAATTTTTAACTGTTCATAGAACTTTTATCTTTATGTTTCTTTTCTTTTGACATGTGGAATACACCAACATTACCAAAGTTATTAAGGTAATCTCAAAAAATATTTCTTGTTTCC
Organism: Limosa lapponica baueri; assembly: GCA_002844005.1. Classification (NCBI taxonomy): domain Eukaryota; kingdom Metazoa; phylum Chordata; class Aves; order Charadriiformes; family Scolopacidae; genus Limosa; species Limosa lapponica. The sequence goes on from KZ506582.1 coordinate 25,386, forward strand.
TTATCCTAAGAAATCTTTGAAATCCTCTTTTGTTCATACATGTTGTCATTTTATAAAATACTGGCCAAAAAACATACACCAGTGAAAAATAACTAGCTGATTGTGCTACTCCCTTCTAGGATGGGGAGGCAAATAGTAACATCACAAGCATCAAACAGAAGCATGCCTGAGATCTTACGCTGAGTGCACAATATGACCTGGTAATCCCCTTGTGGCCCAATGTTTACTGCTAACACTTTATACAGTATCAGTTGAGTTGGAAATTCATGTATTAAACCATTGGCTTTCAGGATTTTATAGCTCCCCACTTGCAGTTAATGCATTTTGTATTAGCCCTCAGTGTGAAGAAATCATAACTCTGTATACCAAGGGATAAACTCCAACTTAAATTACTAGAAAATAGTATCTGGAGACTTGGATACATGCATTGAGATGCCTGTTCTATTGCTTTTCTCCCCAGAATACTGAGTTTTCGTCATATTTCTACCCAGGCTTGAAGCACTGGTTTTATTTTTCAAAGTGTGATTTGAGACAAAAGGTGGGAAAGTACAGCTCTCAAACATATTAAAGGCTCGGTCCATTAGAATAGTCAAGACAGAAAATTATTTCACATAAGCTTTGGATAAACATTTTGAGAGTGAATTGCATTGTTTTGTGAGTTCAACTTTGTCCTGTTACAAGTTTTAGCATAATATAAATACCAAGCTGTGCAATACAATGTAAATGTGATGGCTATGCAGCTAGGCAGAGCCATAAGGCTACGCAGCCATATGGAACCCAACAACACGAAGTTAGAGATTTCTCATATTACCCAGAACTGGTAGATGCTTGAAAAGCTCTAATTCAGTCCAGGAAAGAAAGTTTCTGATCAGATGTGTAGTGAGGGTGGAGTTGGAAAGACAGATATGAAGTTGTATTTTATGACTGTAAATAGTGGTTCTTGACCTTTCTTAAAATGATGATTCAGAGTTTGGCAGTCACAATGTATTGTTTTATGTAGGTTTAGAGATCTTGAACAGGAAATTATTTTTAAGAACAATTTGAGTTTTGGCCACTCAGGAATTGTGCTTTTTAAAGAGATGTGTATTAATTGGAAAACAGGTTTTTTATTACTTAGGAAAACTGTCAGCTAAATCTTTATAAATTGCTGTGTTCTGACTGCAGAGAGCAAATTATTTTTTATTCTTTCCTTTTCCTGTTTTTATAAAGTCTGAAATGGTAGAAAGTTCTGCTCAGGAAAACGCAGAAGCAAAGAAGTATTTAAAAACCAGACAGTTTTTTAGCAATTGTGCAAAATGACAACATTTTGGTTTTGCTCTCAAGAAGAGAACTAAAAGCTGCTTTAGCATTCTGGAAATAGAATTACCCAAAAGGGAACATTCTTAGGGCATTTGATAGCAAAGGAATGACAGCAAAAGGTGCAGAATGTTCCTGCACAGAAACCTCTATCTTTGCAGTCAGGGAAAAATCTTGAAGTCTACCCCTTGACAGTGGGCAGGGGAACACTGACTCATTTCATGTCTTGGTGGTGGCTGGTACACCCAGCTGGAACACGTAGCGGAGTGGTCATGGTTTTTTTTCCTGATGCAGGCATGGTGTAGATGACATAAGGACAGGTACAAGAATCTTAAGGCTGTGTCTTTGTTAGGAGCTATTGTGTGATGCACCATGGTTTACAACAATTTGAGATCACATGATATACATCAGGACTTTTAAAGTGGGGTAACATCCGCCACAGAATCTTAAAGAGAATTCAACATGCTGACAGACTAAAGCTAAAGGAATGAAATTACTGTTTACCACTACTTACACTGAACACTGCTTTATGAAGCTCCGCCTTTTCCAGGAAGACCTCCTACAGAGACATTTATCCTTTCAATCTGCTCTATAGTAGCGCAGGATGTTGATGTCCAATGCAGCCCATAAGAACAAGCTGATAGGAAGTTAAAACTTGATTTTAAGTTAAAACTGGGTAGAAAACGTAGCTTAAAGTCAACTGAGTTGCAATATGTAACTACAGTGACCCTATTCTTCTGTTTATCTTTGTTTCAAGCTGTCATCACATCAAGATAAGAAGCAGAAAAGAAATCTCTGGGGTTTTTTATAAAAAACTTTCAATTACTTTACTAGCTTCAGATGAGCATTTACTACTGCCTTTCCTTGTGAGTTAGTAGGAAGCTTGGAAAAGCAAACTGCTTTTGTCTCAACTGTGAAACATAGTTGACCGTAGCTACTCTTTTCTGTGTAAGTGATCTACAGTACAAAACATTGGTAGAGTAGGAAGAAAATGAGGGTAGCTGCACGTGCGATGCTGTTTTTCCTTCCTCTAACTTCATTTTGCTAATGTTGGAAACCAAGAACCAAATGGCTCCAATATTACTTGGAAAATATCCAATAAAAATTGCTATTGCAAACCTTTTCTAATATTACATGTTTGTCATTTATGACTGCAGCAAATACACAGATAATGCATTGCTAAGTGGTAAAAGGTCTTATGCCCATTCTTCTCAGATTAGAGTACTCATAGTGATTTGCTGTATTATCAGCTAGACAATCTAATAAACCTTTCTATTGCTAATTTCATAGATCTAGATTCTGCTTTCATATGTTCCAACAGAAACATAGATTAATTCAATATATATAGGGCTTTGAAAGGTGTACGGCAGAATCTAGTCTCCCAACAGTAATTAGTACTTAAAATTAGAAACTAGTGCCAACATACATTATGTAGGATTACAATATGATATTGAATTTCAGGTCTTCTCTTTTTATGAATATTTTGGCTCTAATGCTTTAAAATGTGCAAAATGCCCATATAATTTAACTGAATCAAGAAAAAAACAAAGAAAATGAAAATAAAAACTCATGCAAAAGACATACAGCCTACAAGGGACACAAAACTCATCCTGGGGGAATGAGGACAAAACAAAACAAACAAACAAACAAACAAAAAACCTCACCAAAAATATATTAAAAATCAGGAATTTTAATCTCTCTGCAAAAGGGAAGAACATTATACACTGCATCTGTTCTTAATGGTCAGACTGCTCTTTCACTGATGTGTGGGTTACGTAATGTTTTAAAAGACTGGATCATTATATTTTATGTTGCTTATGGCCATAGGTAGGACTGGTCAGAAAAATGTTAATTATTTTGCTTTTTTTTTGCATAAAAAACACTGACACGAAATTCCTATAAAACTGTAAAGCTTCTTCTGTGACTTAGAGGAAAAACAGTCTTACTGACTTCAGTGTGAAGACATTTCTGTGTAGTAAGAAGGACATAAAGAGCCCATTACATCTAAATTTTACTCTGCTTTTCAGTAGCACTGTTAGGCTTTTTACATTTGTTGACAGTAGTTCACTTTAATCTCCCTCTAAATTCTTCTTCATGAAAAATAGTAAGGAAAGGATCATAGAAGATCTATGTCTTACAGGCCAAAAAACCTGTTTACCTTTATTCTCCAGAGCACTTCGGACTTTTTTTTTTCTGAAAATGCTCCAGGAGCTTTAGTTGTATCACCTCTGTGGTGATTATTTCAGCTACAACTCTGGCTGATGATTGTGAATTTAAAAGTTCCTCTACCATAGCCTGTGAGAGTTCAGCGAAGATTTCTTCCCAGGGTTGTGGAGAAAGTTTAGTTCTTAGGCTATGATAGCACTGCTTCCTAAATTACCAATTACAACTTACATTTTTTTCCTCTTTCATTGTAATTTCATATTTTTCTCCTGCAAACTGTGGGTTGTGAATTCTGAAAAGATCAACTTCTGGGACTTCTGCAGATTTTCACAATTTCATTTATCTCTAATAATGGCTCTCATGCTATATAATATGCATCATCTCCTGTATTTTAATGAGAAATTTATTTAAGTTTGAATTTCTCAACAGAAAAACCTGCCACTTCTTTTGCTTTTTTGGTTTCTGAGGAGAAGGGAAACAAACATGAGGTATATCCTTCTTCGGTTTTTCTTGTTTCTGGTGTTAGTGAATTAGTTACAATGGGATTTACCTAACCATTTCTGTCTAAATGTTAGCCATTTAAATATCAGGTCAGCATTTGAGGCTCCTTTTATTGTTGGTTGCAAGAAATTGCTATTGCTGGAGCAGAATTCATGTCATCTCCCTCAGTCAACTAATTTGGCGGAACCATCCTGGGGAGGTGCCTGTTTCTCCCCATTGACTATAAGAGAACACAGATTGCTTATCTTAGACTTAGGTGGTTAAAAGTTCAATTAGGTAAGAATAAGACAGCTGGACTTTATACATTTAATCCTAAGGGCTCCATTTTCTGCGACATACTTTGGTGCAATCTTGCTCAGATATATAAATATTTAATAGAAATTATGACACATGGGAGAAAAGACTAAGGCAGATAATTAAATAAGGTAGAGCAAAAATGCTCTGAGTGGGTCAGTCATGACACCCATCGCTGTAAAATGGAAAATCTCAAAAAAAGGAGGGGAGAAAAGTCCAAATCAGATTGTCGTGAAATGCAGAGCTATAAAAATGTGCCTGTTTGTCAAAATAATAAAAGTTTGAAGCAGAACTGATCAAATACAGAAAGATTTTTGCTAAGTGCTGAAACAGTTGGAAAAGTATTTCTTCCTCCCAAGTCCTACTTTTAACTTCCTTTGATACAAGGTGGCACAAAGTCAAGAAAGAACTTGAAACAAGCTTCACATTAATATTTGAAAAAGGGCACCCAATGTGTTTGATGTGGCGCCCTTCATGCAAATCATGTAGTCTGAGAGAAATCCCAATAGGAAATACGATTCTTTCTTCTTAGCACTCGCTTTTTTTTCTGGTTGATAATAATGAACTTTTCACACTCCCCTTGCAACCCCCCTGAGCTATACAGAAATGAAGTTATTACTCACTAGGTGCTGCCTATTTGGGTAGGGATTTTTGTTGCTTTTTCATTGATTTTTTTTTGTTGTTGAAAGTACAATCTCAGTTTAACACATATTTCGTACTTATTTTTCCCAGACTTCTGAACAATAAAAGCCAGATGCTTTATCAAAGCAAAAAATACCTGCTCTCTCCTAGGATTTTTAAAGGTGGAGATATGTATACATGATCAAAAATGTCATGATGATATAACATCAGGTATTGATTTGAGGAAGGGGGTGTCTAGCTATAGCTGAGAATACAGGATAAAATGTAACTCTTAACAATAATATAACTTTTCTAATATTCAGTTAATTATGCTGATAACAGCAAATTACGTCTTCCAGAATTCTCCAGACATTACCATTTAAAATATGAGGGTCAAACTAATTGCAATCTATCCAAAATCCAGAACAGTGTGGGTAGCAGCATTGATTACATTCCCTCCTTTTATTCTTGTTTTGCATACTTCATTCCTATGTATAGCAACTAATGTATCTCCCACATTACACCACCCACACACTTACTAACACTTTCTGAAGGCACAGGAACCTTTCTCTACAATTAATTTCCAGATTACATTTTGAAAAACGTCACAGATTGATTCTGGAAACTGTTGAAAGCAAACCTAAAAAAGGCCAGCTCCTCCACTAGACCCTAAGGGAAAAGAAGCCCTCAGAAGCCCTCCAGTGCAAGCTTCACATTGAAAAATAAATATGAGTATGAAAAAGAAACAGATGTTCAATGCTAATAATATTTTTATTACAGGTATAATTGTTGTATTATGAGATATTTTCACTCAGAACGAATTATAAAGATTTTCTAGGAGAATTTGTTTGGTTTTTTGTTTTGGTTTGGTTTTTTTTTAATTTTCTGGCAGAAGAGTTTTCTTATGCCTTTGGAACTGAGTCTGTGTGATCACAGGCCTTGGTCCTCAAGGGGAAATTCTGTTACCTTGGTATCTGCTAGAGGGACAACACAGCAGCAGTTCAGAAGTTTTCTGGAGTGCATTGATGACAATTTCCTGACATGGTTGAGCCAAGGTCCAGCAAGGGGACATGCTCCACTGTACTTCATAGTTACAAACAGGGAAAGACTGGTCAGGGCAGTGAAAGTCAGGGGCAGTCTTGGATGCAATAACCATGAGATGGTGGAGTTCATGATCCTGAGAGAAGGGATCACAACTCTGGACTTCAGGAGAGTAGTCATGGGCTTCTTCAGAGATCTGCTTGGGAGAATCCCATTCCAGACAGTCCTGGAGAGAATAGAGGTCCAAGGATAGCTGGACCTCCAGCTGGCTCACCTCCTCCAAGCTCAAGAACAGTCCATTCCAATACACAGCAAGTCAAGCAAAGACAGCAGGAGACCTGCATGGACAAACAAGTTGCTCGGGACTGAAAAGGAAGTGTCCAAGAGATGGAAGGAGGGAAAGGTGACCCAGAAGAAATAAAGAGATATCTGATCATGCAGGGACAGGATTAGTAAAGCCAAGGCCAGCCTGAAGATTTATTTGGCAGGGGATGTGAAAGGCAACATGATAGACTGTTACAATTAAATTAACAACAAAAGGAAAACTTAGAGAAAATGTGGGCCTGCTGCTGAATGGGATGTGTGAACTGGTGAAAAAGGACATGAAAAAGTCTGAGGTTCTCAATGATTTCTTCACTTCTGTCTTTACTGGTAAGATTTGCCTTGAGGAATCTCAGGTCCCTGAGACCAGTGGGAAAGCCTGGAGCAAGAAAGTCTTACCCTTGGTCTAAGAGTTTCAGGTTAGGGCACATTTAAACAGACTGGGTGTACTTAAGTCATGGGACTTGATGGGATGCACCCACAAATGATGAGGTAGCTGGACAATGTTATTTTGAGGACACTATGGATTATCCTTGAAATGTTACAGTGATCAGGGAAGATTCCTGAGCCTGGAAGAAAGGAAATTTCACTCCTGTCTTCAAGAAGGGGAAGAAGTTCAAAAAACTACACACTGATCAGCTTCACCTTGATCTCTGAGACAGTGATAGAGTAACTGATATTCCTGGAAATAATTTCCAAACATATAAAGAGCAGGAAGGTCACTGGGAGTAGTTAGCATGGATTTATGAAGGGGAACTCATGCTTGACCAAACTGATAGACTCCTACAATGAAATGACAGCCTTGGTAGATGAGGGGAGAGCAGTGAATATGGCTAATCTTGACTTTTGACTAGGGTTTTTGATGCTTTCTCCTGTAACACCCTTACACACATAGACTGATGAAGTACAGGATAGATGAAAGGACAGTGAGGTAAATTGAAAACCATTTCTACTGCTGGGCTCAAATAGTTATGACCAGTGGCATGAAGTCAAGCTGGGGGCCAGTGACTAGTATTATGTCCCAGGAGTTGATATTGGGATCAGCACTGTTTAATATATTCATTAATGACTTGGATCATGGACAGAGTGCATGCTCAGTAAGCTTGTAGATGACACAAAACTGAGGGAAGCGGTTGATATGTCAGATGGTTGCACTCAGGAACCTCAACAGGCTGGAGAACTAGGCAGAGAGGAATTTCATGAAATTTAACGAGGCGAAAAGCAAAGCTCTGCAGCTGGGGAGAAACAACCCCATACACCAGTACATGATGGGGGCTGACTGACCGGAAAGCAGCTTGGAAAAGAAAGACCTTGGGGTCCTGGTAGACAACAAGATGACCATGAGCCAGCAACACACCATCACAGCAGAAAAGCCCATATCATTCTTAGCCTGGTGTCTGTATTATATTTGATCATTCTTTTGGTCCTGCCTTGTCTTGACAATGAAATCCACAGGCAAGTTTTGTCAGGTAAATTTTTCTCTAACAAAGTAAAGCAATCTGACTCTATTCATAAAGCATTTTCTCCCACTTGCTTGTTTAGCAACAGTCAACAGCCAGAAATTGTCACACACTTCTCCTCCCCCTTCTCTAATCTGTAATCTATTTTGGGGGGATGTCACAACTAAGAAAGAAAAAAATCCTTCATCCTTTTATCCCTCAGCCTGGTGAGTGATTAGGATAAGTTTGGCTGTGAGAGTTCCCTATTTGGTTACAATGGATGAGGGCAACGCACGAACTGATTCTGAGGAGGATAATATAGGGGAAAAAGTAAATGTTTAAGTGAGTAGAGCAGGACAGGAAAATAATTAGAAAGGAAAAAAGATGGTGAAAAAATAAAAGAGAGAGAGAGAGAACAAGATTCATGAGTGAGGAAAGAATACACAATAGGGAAAGGATGAAAGGAAGGATGAGAGAGCAAAGGAAGTAATAGAAGCTGGGAAAAGTGGCATGGGAGGAAATAGAAGAAAAAAAGAATTAATAAAAGCTGGTGAAGCATATTAAAGCATATGTGTTAATAAAAAAGTGAAAATGTCCAGACAGAAACATATTTTGACTCTGTAAGTATGGATGCCTAAGCTTAACAATAAAAACATTACAATTTTGATGAGGAATTAGAGAAAAAATCTAATTATTAATATCAACTTGTGTGAAGATAGAAATTGTGTCCAGAAAAGAACATAACCTACATGTTAGTTATCAATTTCAATTAATATTTGAAAAAATACAGCTAAAGTGTAGTAACGTCTGTAACCTTTTAAATTAATTTCAACTACATCATGTTCGAATATATTTGTTTTGTGTTCTTGTGACTGAGAAAACTAATATCACATGTTCTTCAGGAGGCTGCCATCCCTGACTGATACAAATCTCTTTCTCATACTCCATTGCCAATGATAGCCAAAATTTTTACATTGTTCCTAAAGTATCGCAACAATTATCTAAAATTATAATATCTATTAATGTTTTATTGATTTCTGACTTTAGAACATGTATAAAACTGTATAAACGCATTAATAATCACAAAATTGTAACTGTAAGATACAGAATAAAGGCTTCTGAGAAGTATTCCGTTTTCAGTTCATTCAACCAGATCATCACTTCTTGATAAGCCTTTAACTTCATGTTAATTTCATACTTGTAAATATCAATTTATTCTATTTCCTTTTCTTTGTTCTCTCATATATAAGCTTCATATTGATCTATCAAATCAATAAAAAAATTAATAAATGAAAAATCACTATGATACATTGCTGCACAAACACAATTATTCTCTGCTCTCACGTCTACTAGGAGTATTTAATTTATATTGTATTATTATAAAAGTCGAAGAATGCCTAATGTATTGTGACAAACCTTCCTGTTTCAGCCCTAACAGGAAATATGGAACTGAAATTTAATTCTCTGTTGACTGAAACTTTCACATAAATAAGCATGAAAATATTATTAAAAAGAAGAGTAAGAGCTTGGCCGCACTGAAACCAGTGTTTATTATTTTACTTCAAAAAAGGGAAATTATTTTTAAGTTTCTGACATGCTTCAGGTAAGCAGCCTTATGAAAGACCTAGTTCAGTGGCTTTGGTTCATATTACTGGGGCACATATGCAGGACACCCATCAGTTACCTAGGAGAGACTTGGACACCAGGAAGTGAGTTTTGCCTTAACGGAGTATTAAGGACTGACTGGAGTGGAGTTCTGCAGAGAAGGGAAATCCAGAGGGTTTGTTTTTGTTGAGGAACATCAGCTCACTTCTTCCCTCCTTCCCCACACTTTTCTATTTTTTTTTTCCTTTTCTTTTTATTGTCTGAGCTGGACTGGAACGCTGGACTGCAAGGAACTTGACACAAGCTGAAATAATACTTTTAAGCACAGCTTCACTTAAACATCTTTAAACTAAAGAATACTAAATATTGTAATTCTGTAACCCAGTGACTTTAGCATCCATTACATACACACACGGTGTAAGACTGGGAAAAAAGAATACTCTCACCCAAAAATGAAAACATAACAATTCAAATAGAAATTTCTCTTTTGAGGACAGATACAGTCATGTAATACTTATACATATATAAGTATATATAAGTAATACTTATATATAAGTAATACTTACATATATAAGTATTATAAATATAATCTTAACATCAAAAAAACCCATACTCAATGAATGTTTGCAGTTCTCGGTTTGCACACAGTTACATTGCTAGGCTTCTGCTATTTATTTTTTTTTGGGTCTCTGTTAACACATCTAATTAACGAAAGCAGAATGAACTGAGTATTACAATTAAACAGACAATTTTAAAATTGCTTTTGACAAACTGGAGATTAACATGTCCTATTCCTGATTATTTGCCCTAATGAAGATTGAGCACCTGAATGTTCACACACAGTGAAAACAAGCAAGACACAGAGATACCAGGGACATGACTGAACAAAATATTCTTATGAAATCTTAGTCTGGAGAGGAGATGGGGAAAGAAAGTAAAAAGATGATTCTGTCATTTGCTCAGCTGTAGAAACAAAATCACTGTCAAAAACACATACATAGGCTAAAGAATGTGCAGCAAATCTTAGCTTTGATCTGGGTTGAACAGGCAGCTCTTTGCTTAAGATTGGCATCAAAACTGGAGCACAAGGATGTGAATTCTTGTTCTACACAGTATAAATAAGTAAGAAAACCACACATGGGAGGGAGAGTTTTTAATGAAACAAAAGGAATAGTGGTAGAAATCCCATTTTGAACGAAGTTTCCAAACAACAGGTTCTTGAATTGAGTTTAGCTGAACACTGCCAAACACTCAAGATTTTAAGAATCTTACTAAGTTTTGGACATTTTCTCATCAAAAAATTATGTACATGTTCACCTTTGTGTTTATTTCTCCTTTTTTATCTCCTCTGACTCCTGTGAGCTGCAGAGGAGGGCATGGAAGCAATTGTCTCCATGGGGTCTGGAATGGAGTCTGTACATTCAAAGAAAGACAAATTAGATCGCTGGGGGATGTCGGGGGACGTCTCTGGAGTAAAAGTCTTTAGGCTAAAAGCTCTTATTTATTTATTTTAAAAATACATGTTAGGAATTAAAAATATTCAAAGTGAGTAAATGGCCAATGTCTGTGCTTTCAGAAAAGAAAAAGGAAGAAGTATGGATAGATTAAATTAACTTCAAATTATTGAAAATATGAAAGAGGATCTTTAAGCATTAAGACATACTCACATTTTTGACATGTCGGCTTAAATTGCCTGCTTTCATTTTTGTGGGAAAATTGTGGAGAAGATATTTATGGCACATCTGTGGTAAATATTAGTCAGGAACCAGGAAAGAAGATATGCTTAGCTGGAGAAGATTTCTGATTTTGAGTCCAAGAGGATAAGCGGAATATTCCACTTTGATTTCTTGTTGGAACTCTATACTGAAGTGTAAGGTTTTTCTCTTTCTTTTCCGTGAGCCTTTTAATGCACACTTTTAAAGTGCATAAGACAAAGACTCTGGTTGCCTTACTGTCAGTAAAGGCCAGGTGTGATAAAAAGGTATAAATGACTACAAGCCACATATTGCAATATCCATGGCTTAGCTACTCTCCTTATCACTTTTTCCTCCACTCGCTTAAAACCAAAGACAAGCATTTAGATTTCCATTTCCTAGAAGAGCACCCTAAAAAGTACAGTGTGGGCTAAGCCACTGTATCTCTCTCTCTCTCCCCACCTTTTCATCTGTATTTGGCCCATAGCAAAACTAGAATGCAATACTCATGCTTCAGGAGGAAAGCAAGCAGGCATTCACTGTGTACTTCTGAGCTTGCTCGGGAGAAAGTGAGGATGCTAGTACAAATCTTGGATAAACATCATTGAATAAAAAGCAAGAATAACCCTGAAAAAGAGAATAATAGAACTTGTGAAGGGCACAATAGTGTTCCACTGAACTGTAATAAAAATATGTTTTATAGAGTAGCTACTGCCTGAACAAATCCAGCATCTACCAACCATTTTCCATATCAGCTCTGAGGATTAATTACCTCTTTCTGTGTGTGTGTGTGATGGAGGTTTCTGGATCAGGGAGAAGCGTTTTCCAAAAGATCCACCCTTCTTTCCCATTTGGGAGACTGAGCTCTGTACTTGTCTTTTTCCCTACCCCTTTCACACCGCCTCCATATTTTGCAGCAAAAAGAAGCATCTGGCCCAGAGTAGCTAAATCGTATGGTATGTCAGGGAGTTCTGCCAACCTTGGCAGAAGGAGTCACATAACTCCAGCTGGTTGCAATGGCTTTCCTTGTCCAAGAGATATCTATTAGATAAAAATAAAAGGTCTGATTGCAAACCCCAAATAAACTTAAATAACACTTACAAAATGTATGACCATGAAACAAGTTTTAAGCAAAATGTTTCTGGTTTTCATCTGCATTAAAAAAAAAGAAGTTGACTATTTTAAAGCCTTCTTCATGAGGCCTGATATCACAAACTTCTAAGAACAAACACTTTCTTCATCCCAGAGGATTTTCTCATTTTAAGGGGAAATATATCTTTACTCTCTGAAGCTGGTTAACTAGGGAACTCTGGGGTGAAGTACGCAGGCAGGAGTGTGTATTGACATGTAAATTAACATGTTTCTCTATTTTATCCCTTTTAAAAAATTATTTCAAAACAAGACCAACAATATATTACCTCAAGCCTGGCTTGAAGCCAAGGAATGCACAGAATAGCATCCTTGCCAAAGATGCCTCATAAACAAACAAAAAGGAGAAGAATACAGCTTTCTTTGAATCAAACCCCAGAGATGATACCTTCCATTTCATCCATGACTCTGTTGACCAAAATTAAGGTTCTTCTTTACTTCTTTTCACTGATGGTGATTGAGATAATCACCAAAAATGTTCTTTTCTCTTATATCAGGACTGGTGAAAAAGAGACATGTTCATACATAAGATCATTTTATTTTCCTTTTTTAATGTTTTTCTTCAAAACAGATACTAATTTTTTTTTTCTAAAGAGCTTTAGCCAAAAAATCCATGGCTTAATTCTTTCCTCTCAACAATCACTGTAAACCAGTAAAGACACATGTGAATAAACATGACAAACTTCACTTTCTTTTATTTTGTGTTTACAAACCAGGGCCATGAACCAGTAGAGTCTGTATTTTGGCACTCAAGCATGGAAAGTATGAGCCCCTGTGAGATGCACAGCGGGAGTCACAACAGGCTCAGGTATGATCTGCTTATAGGGCAGATGTTGTGCTCCACTAGAAACACCCAGGACTGGCTGAGGTGGTGGATGGGCCCTGGCTGCTGGCCCCTTCAGAAGCCTTTAGACCTTACTGTGCCCTGACAGCAGTCAACTGAAGAGGGATATTATGCAGGTCTAAATATGCTATAGAGTTCTTCATACCAACATTAAAAAATATTATTTTGACATGTATCAGATGAAAAGACAATTGCAATGTGAGTACCTGAGGCTTAACTTTGTACTAGAGCCTTCTATAGCTGGGAATAACAAGCTCGCATTTTTTTGAAGAATTAGATGAATGTATTCCTTTATAGTATGGGGAATCTCAAAAGGTGCATCTTATTTACTATGTATCCCTGTACAGATAAGATTAGTTCTTGTATAATCTAAAGCTAGACTCTGAAGTGAAAGATTGTTTTTTGCCTTTGTGCGTGGCTTCAAGGTGCCAAACATCTGCTCACCACCATCATTGTCAGCAACTTTCCTCCTCTGAGGCAGTAAAGGGTCACTAATAGCGGAATAAAGCACTCCCAAAGGGAAAGGCTATCTTGGTGCAAAAGTATCCAAAACATCCGTATGGGAGAAGTCTCTAGCCAGGCAGCAAAGCCTGAAAAATAGGATATAATGGCTACAACAGGAGAGTGTCATCAAGGCATCATAAAATGCCCTTACTCTATGATGGGCTATAATGAACTCTGATCTCTCCAATTCTTGCCACACAACTTGCCGACACAGTTGAAAGGAATGTGATGGATCTTCCTAGGGGCATGTTAGATCCAAGAAGTTCCATAGAATGTTTTAAAAACAAAAAACATCTCTCCAAATTGTACAAAGGTATTGCATTTTAAAAATGCGTTTGTAAAGATCTCTAGCACTGAACTTCTCAGTGCTGAACTTAGCATAGCCAATCCACGCTCACTGATCAATAATCAAAATATGTTCCCTCCATTTATACTTACATAGACTCTCATAGAATTTTTTATGGACGATTTCTGAAAACAGCCATTTTAGAAAGAGCGTGGGCATCACAGTGAATATCAAAACATGTATCATTTCCCATGCTGGTATGCTAAGGAGCAAATCAAACAAAACCAAAAGGTGGTATTGTCAGTTTTAATGAGATTATTAACTGGCGAGACTATTAATTGCACACCATACCCAGATCTGTTGCCCACAGGTTAAAAAGCATGTTAATAGTTTGAACAGTATTCTAAGTCTATATAAAATTATTCTGTGCCCTGGAGTCTATTTTTTATCCAAAAGAGGAAATGGGTTGATCACCATCCATAGAAATTAGATAAGGGTGCTATTTAAAGTAGCAAACAAGGGCATAATAAACTCTAATGATTGGAAGCCAACACCATCCACATTCACATTTTAACCTCTGAGGGCAATTAGGAGGGCACCTCTGAGGGCACAATTTCTGGAGGTTGTGACTGTCCAATGTGCAAATAATTTTACTGAGACAGAGTGCCTTTCTGAGAGTTATGTTCTAAGACAGCAAGAAGTCAGGAACTTGGTTCAGGAACCAGTTGGCAAAATTAGGTGAATTGTGTTGTATGGACAGTCAACCGGACCATGACAATATCTTTTGATGTAAGAAATCTGTCAGGAAATCTCTTTGCTACACTGAGGATAAAGACTTAGTTCAGTGAAAATAGGTGTAAATATCACTTGCAATTAGTAACAGTCAGAAATAATTAGTGACAGTCAGAAACCCAGGGCAGGGTGTGTTATTCGAGTACTGGTTTGCCGCTAATAAAGTGGTAACAATTTGATTTACAATGAAACTTCAGTTTCCTAAATTGAACACATGCCCAGTAGTAAAAGCCTCTTAAAATAATTCTATAATATCTGCAAAGATCTCTTCAATACAAGCACACTGTCTTCATGTACAGTTGGAAGTCACTGAGGAGAGTGTTGATGATATCTCAACAGCAGTAATAAAATTAATTTTTTTGGATTCAGCTAAGCTGAAAGAACCATTCAAACTCTTAATACATGATTATGCCAGTTAAGAACATGTCTAGAAAATATATGTGAAGAGAAAAAACAGAGAAAATTCATGTTATCCTGAACCTGAAACCTGTTTCATTACTGGGATGAACATTCAGGCTGCTGTATATATTATCCCTAATAATTTGGTCAATTCTAGTTATAAACATATTAGAAGTTTATTACCTTTTAATATTGAGTTGATGAGTGATTAGTTCATTCAGATAAGTCCTTAAAAAGCTGTCAAAACTCAGTCACAAGACCAGTTCATCGTTGTGTGATCAGTCATGGTGCAGGATGCGACCAAAGCAGGCAGGGTCAATATTCACGTCAGGTAAAGGTGCACAGCATTTCATGGGAACCACTGAGCTGTTTGCAGGACCGTGCTTTTCTGCACATCATTTCTGGGCAGGAACCTGTTATTTGTTTGGCACAGATCTCTCAGTGTGTAACATTGAGAACACTTACAACAAACTATGAAATAAATCAATAATAAGGTAATCATGTTACTAAGATGGCAATTTTTGTATTTGAGGGTTTCCTTAGCAAACAGCAATAAGAACAGCAGTGTGAAAGATCACAGAAACAGCGTCAGTCAGAGGAAAACAAGACATAAATAACACTGCACCAACGTGGCAAGAACTAAGTTCACCCAAATTAAAGCACAATCAGAAGATGAGGAGAAACTATCACAATATACGGTGCATGACAAAGAATTAAACTGATTTATGACTCAATAGGCTATTTAAAAGCCACCACTTTGTCTTTTCTTTGGCAGAGCCCTGCTTTCTTGGCATTTTCTGTCTTTTTTTTTGAGGTCAAAATGTGCTTATTTAAAAAAAAAGGTAGCTACATTGTAATAATTCTGTGGTTGCATCAGCAAACCAGGACTGCATACAGGACCATAAGTCCTATTCACTCCTTGTCATGCAAATGATTTCCCTACTTGTCCTTCATATTTTTTGTGTTCACGAACTGTATTCTCAAAATGCTAGGAGTAAATATGCCCTGAATATATTAGAGGTAAATGCAAAGTTAATAAATCAACTATAGGATGCAATTTCCAAGAAGGTAGCTTAGGTAACTGGCAGTAGGGTAAACGGTTAATAAATTTGCATGCATACACAAACACCGGGAGACAGAAAGGGTTCTTGTGCTCCTGCAACGTTTGATTTTGGGAGGGACGAGGTGGGGGGTAACAGGGGAAGGAAGGCCTTTCAGGGGAAACCTAATAGTTAAAATACCAACAGGCTTCCAAATTCTTTCAGGTACCAGCCGCAAATGATGTATTGATTTTGCTGTTAAACTGCACAGCTGTAACCAACACATTAGACATGGAAGATAAAAGCAATGACTAAAAGCACCTTATTTCATCTGTCACACCTGAGGCTCTGCCTTCTCCAGACCTTTAGTGTATTAGCACAGAAAATCAATTAGGTAAAGAGCTAAACAAATGAAGGGAAAATAAAAAAAGGCCTCATTCACAAAGAGTCAGGAATGTCAGTGAGCCCTGGAGACTTCAGCAAAGTGTGAGATACCTCCAAATAAACTACAGTAACTTTTCTGAACTTTTTAAAAAGGTGATTAAGTACTGCTTGGATACACCAATGAGCATCCGTTAGTGCAGTCTAGCAAATGACCAGTATTCACAGACACAAGATTTCTTTTCACTGAATAGAAAATGTGAAAACAGTTTGTGTTATTTTGAAAGTCTGTCTATGGTTCTTATCATCCTATTCAGTGTTGAATGATGGATCAGATACACTCAGAAATCACATTTTTCTGAGCAATACTGTACTACAGAGCATTGACACCCAGTGCTTCATTAGGGTAAGGGACATATTATTGAAGCTTAATCTTATCATACACAACAGCCTTGTTCCTGCTTTAATGAAGCAAAGTCAACCATCTATAAACTAAAGATAGAGTAAGTTTTTCAGTTGTCACCATATATTTTGCATCCAGAGGGGAGAGCAGCTCACAAATGTTTCATTAATTGAATAAAAGTCCACAATGATAAATTGGAGGTAACTGATTGAGATTTATCAATGAAGCAGGACTCAGGAGATCTGAATTCACTTGTGGAAACAGAAGCAAATATGCACTTTCCTTCAATTTCTCACCTACAACACAAGGGATTTCACCCCTTAGTTCTGTTCTCTGTCCGCTGCGGTTGCAAGCTCACTGAAGATAAACTTTAAAGACAGGATTTATTCACTGCCAGTAAGTGGTAAGACTGATTTGTGGTTTCAAGTGGAGGTCAACAAGCCATAAATAAATCACTATTAAAAAGGATGTAGCTAAACAAAATTTCAATTTAGAATTTAGTAGAGGTGCCATTATTCTTTTTCTCTTCTAGAATATTTTTCCTTATACATAGCTGCACATCTCAAGGTAACCTTTCCATAGATGTATATATCTTTTTATCTGTGACATCTGAGACAAACATACCTTTGTGGGGGGAAAAAATGCTCTTTTTGCAAAGAATTCTTAAGAAAAAAATATGAATACCAAAACTGCCAAATTGTGAATCTTTCCACATTTCAGCAGTGCCACCTAGCGGAGAGCCTCCTCCCACCCACCCCAAAAGGAAACGCTCCTTTTGCCTAAGCCTTATAGGGAGGGGCTCAGCTTCTACACGAGATAGCAGTTTTATAAGTTGGCTTTGAATACCCAAGGTGTCTGTTATTACCTTTCTCCAGACAGCTACCAGCTACTGGAGGGGAAAAAAAAAAAAAAAAAAAAAAAAAAAAAAGTATCAGATCAGGCTGCTCATCCCAGAGTCTGAAGAACTCTGTTCTTTGAAAAATATGAAATTATTTTCCATGCTTCTTCAATTATTTCAAAAGAGACAAGGGAGATTTTTCACGTTTCATCAGCCCCAAACATGTAAATTCAGGATGAAATGACAAGCAAGGCAGGTACAGAACTCTAGGAAGATTTGGAAACATGTTGCCAAGAAACAACACCGATAATTTTCTTCCATTCTTTCCTTCATTCTCTGAGAGAGAAAAAAAAATTGTCCTTCCTCTTAAGAACAAAACAGAGAAGTTGGCAGTAATTTTGAAAATAAGTATCATTCACAGCTTTTTGCATCTAGATTTCATGCTGTGTTTTTTTTCTTTCTTCTCTCCATTCTTTTTTCTTAATTACATCAGGTCAGTAATGTAGTTTTCTCTGTCTCCAAGGGCCAGATTCAGTATGTAACAGTGGGACTTAGTGTTAAACAGGCACATAGGTCCCAGTTTTAACCCACCAGCACAGAAAATACCTAGTGCCCTTTGAATTGTTTGACACGTGAGCACTGTAACTATGTAGATACACATATAGTTATAAACACATTGTCTGAAAACAGATTGAAAATTATACTACGCCCCCCTGAACCACCACCTTAGGAACAAAACAGCTGAAGAGCCATTGTTGAAAAATACTATGGTATGGTGAACAAGGCAGCAGACAGCACTTAGAAAATGAAGTACGGTAGTTTTGTGCTGCAGAGAATAGTCTAAAAGAGTATTACAAAAAGGAAAGAATGAATCATGAGCTTGGGTGTGTCAGAAGCGATGCTTTAATGGGTGTCAGCTGTTAGCAGATTCCTGTCATTTAAACGCTTTGAGTTAGTTCCCCAACACCACTCTCCTCTAGGCTGAATTACCAAATCTTTATTTCTACGGAAAATCCTGCAATTCTTTGACTAAAAAGTAGGAGTTCTTTCATCTCTGTGGTTTGAACACACACAAACACGTATGCACACAAAACTAAGGTGGACTCCTGACTGCACTGAAGCTGACAGCATTTTGTTATTGATTTCAGCAGAGGCAAGATCCCACCCCAGGAACCCTTGAAAGGATTTTCTTGCTGTTCCAAGGCTAACTTGGATTGCCTGTATTTCCTGGGCCAGGCGTTGCACAGACACCATCAAATAACAGAGGATGGAAATCTGTAGGTAAGCACATGAATAAAACAATGAAGCCAAGTAGCTCAGCCGTGATTAGAAAGAGGAAGGGCGTCTCCTTCTGCACTGTTGAATTGGCCATTAGTGTCAGAGTGGCTTTTAAATTTAGAGTAATTCTTCCCGTCTTTGCATTACTTGAGGTGTTCACCCAATGTTTGCCTGTATTATTAAAGGATTGAACTCTGTCAGAGGGCAAAAGCAAATTACCTGCAGGGAGTCAGGGGCCAGATGAGCTGTACCTTCACTGTGCTCTTTCCTTTAGTACCCAGTGGTAAAAGACTACAAGGCTGCTTTTATGTAGATGTCACATCATTCACCGACTGGAACACCCAGCTGTGATAATAGCATAGGAATGGGGGGTGGGCAACCATTACTAATTCCTCCCTTATCCAACCTTGCTATTTGAATTATTAGCTAAATTGCCATCTTCAGATCTTAATTTTTTCTGGCCTGCAGGTTCAAGAAGTTTATTTTACAGCTCTTTGTTTAATTGTATATGTAATTACCTAATGTTATCAGTGAGTGCTATTTGCCTCAGAAAATCTTTTTTTCCCTACATTTCATTTAGTGTAAGTATTTTGCAATGCTTGATAGTCAGTATTACATATCCACAGGGTAAGCAATAATGAAAACACTATTTACGGATTTATTCTCTTTTGGAAAAACAGATAATTCACATTTTTCCTACAAAAAATAATGATACAAAGCTCAAAACCTCTCATGCTAATGAATGATTACAGCATCTGGAGAAAAAAAAATCAATTAATTCAAATGCACATGAGAAAATATGAAGAAATTACTGGATATGGACAAGACATGCAGGTTTGTGTTGATTCAAAAGATTTTTGCTAATTTTTCCCAATTAGTTTGATTATGCAAGTATTAAATGAAAATTTTGCAATTTTTTTAAAGAACTTTTATATTTATTGTGTGAAACAGTACATTGATTAATCTACATTAATTTCAGTATTGAAAAAAACCAAATGTATTTAAAAGGAAGCAAGTTACAAACTGTTTCAAAAATAAAAAAAAAACCCCAAGCTATCATTATTTTTTCATACCTTTTTGCAACTGCAAATACACCCTAAAAAACTCTGTTGTTCCTAGTTCTACATACTGTTACGTATGGAGTTACTGGGTGCAGGAGAGAGGGATAGTTGGGCTGTGATTCTCCATAGGCACTGTCTGCACATTCCAGCATGTCAGGAAGTTTACTCAGATTAGAGCTGCATCCTCTGACAATATTCATGCATAGCATAATATCTCAGAACAATTTCAATTGGTTACAACTGATTTTCATGTGTGTAGCTCATTAAAACAGTTATTAAAAGCAAATCAGTAAGCTATTATTCCTTTTTTTTTTTTTCTGAAATCCATTCTCCCTCTGTATCCCCACGCATCCAAGATTTCTTAACCCCTTTCTTCTCCTTCATGATATCTCTGGCCTCTCAATTTCCCAAGCTTCCCCCAGCCTTTATGCCTTACAGGTTTATTTCTAATTTCTTTTTCAACCACGTCTGATTCTGCATTGATCAGCGGAGAATGCAGTCCAAAGACTTATTTTCAAACATGAATAATAAGATTTTAGCGTGGGTTATATGATAACTATCCAGCTGTTTATCTTTCAGTCCATCTTTGTAGCAGGTTGCATCAGGAATATTCCAGATTATTCAAAGGAACCTTAGAACCACTGATCTTCATGTGCTCTCAGTAGTGGTAATTTTACATTCTCATTCGTATGATGTTACCTGAAGAAAACATTTTTCTTATTAACAAGAGCCTACTTGAAGGACTCAGCCTAAATTGAGCTGTTTCAGTATGAAACTATCCTAATTTCAGGAGCCGCTTCTGAACCACAAATGGGATGATGGCAGCACTTCTAGATTAATACATGCTAGTCTTTTGCATTTCAACCAGTGAATTTACTTCTCACTTTTCTTTCTTCTGACACTGACACTATTCCCTTGTGTCGTTCATGCCTATCCACTCATGATGATTTAGGAGCTGCTGGATGACAGTTTTTAGTGTCAATATTATGCTTCCTGTTATTATTTCCACAGAATAAGATATTTTTTTGTTGTTGTCTGACCAATTAAGACTTGGAAGGTGGAAATAGTGCATTTCCTTGACCCCATGCTGGCACACTGTAGTATTCACAAGTGGGAAGAGAACATCTGCTCTAGCCAAATGTCGGCATGTACATTTGCAGTTGATGTAGCCAGAATGCCATTAAGGCTGTTAGGAACATCACCCTGGGCAGGGAAGAGGCTCTAAGGGACAGTTAATTCTCAGCTGGCTTTTCCAAAGAACTAAATTACTTCCAGTAGGCCTGGTATATGTCATTGCAATAAAACCACCAGGTACTGGCACCAGCTAAAGGTTGCCAGAGTTTCATTCTTACCCAATACGCCCCCTTTTCATCCACCTTCATGTTAGAGAACTCAACCTTCTTTCAGAGGTTAGTATGGAGAAACAATTCAACCTGAGCTCTCATTGCAGCCCCAGGGAGGTCTACAAAATTCTTTGAAGATAAACTGAAAAACAGGTGTAAGGGTGTAATTTTATTTTTACAGAAATCACTGATGAACAAGGTGTTCAGTTTGATTGTGCTGCTAAATTGTGAAGAATCATTGTAGCATAGAAAAATCTTGGCCGAGATCTGTATCTTTCATAAGGTTGAAATGTTATGACACTGAACATTATGTTGGTCTCCTGCTTTTGCCCTAGTTAAACTTGAAAACAGATTAGTATACCTCTTATCATTTGATAATAGGTACCTCAGCTTTATGCTCAAGTCAGGGGGGAAATCAAACAGAAACAGGGGTAAGCATACAATTTGGCATCTGCAGGCCGCCTCCCATGCTTCTACACTGAAGCAGAGGTCAGGTTTACTCTACAGAGGTGTCTCTGTAGTCCAAACATTTATGACCAAGCTAACTTTAAAGCAGAGAGTACCATAATGAAAACAGTACTGAATAGTTCTTATGGAAATATGGAGGCATAAGTGACTAATGTCTCTAAAAATGTCCGTCAGGTATTTTGTAACACCAATCAGATACAGCCCTTGGCTGAGGTCATGTTTCGTATCAGATCTAATGTTTCATAATAGTCTGTTTGAGAAGTGTTCTGTCATATAAAGTTAAATTACTTTACTTAAAAAAGATCTTCAGTGATGAGGATTCAGAAATATAAGAATATATATAGTATATATAACAAAAAGAAAAATTAAAACATACAATATCTCTATTTTAGAATGACCAAATCTTACAATAAGATATTGAAAATGAGTGGCTATTTGATAATATCTTTGAAAACAGAAGCTTATCTGGTGGTATGATTGAATTTTAAATTATTACAAGTTATTTCTTTCAACTTGGAACCATCTCAGCTATATGCATAAAAGGGCAGTTAATTAAATTACATCAGTAATACCTCAGACAGAAAGTCTGAGGTATCAGCACAATTGTCACTATAAAAATAGTACCACAGAGTCACCTGGAGCAGTGACCAACACAGAAACATTTTATAATAAAATTAAGGTAAAAAAAATTAAAAAAAATTGTCATCATTATCCTTGTTTAGTCCTGAAACCAAGTGTGACTATGAATCAATCAAACCTGACTCTCTCACCCAGTCTTTCTGCTCATGTACTATCTCATCACACATTCATCAGTTTATAAATGTTGCTGAAACCTTACTTTGTAGTTTTTCTGAAGTAAGACTTGCCTTTTTATACAGTACCTATAATCTACTTGCTAAAATTACAGAATCATAGAATAATTTGGGTTGGAAGGGACATTTAGAGGTCATCTAGTCCAACCTCCCTGCAATGAGGAGGGACATCTTCAACTAGATCAGGTTGCTTAGAGCCCTGTCCAACCTGATCTTGAATGTTTCCAGGGATGGGGCATCTACCACCTCTCTGGACAACCTGTTCCAGTGTAAAAAACTTCTTCCTTCTACCTATCTTCTATCTACCTTCTTTTAGCTTAAAACCATTGCCTTTTTTTTGTCACAACAGATGAAAAGTTTCTCCCCATCTTTCTTATAAGACCCCTTTAAGTACTGAAAGGTTGCAATAAGGTCTCCCCAAAGCTTTTTCTGGGGATTGCTTACAGCTCACTGGGCTACTTTTCCAGCAGATGTCAGGGTTGTTGAAAATGCAATTTTCATCTCTGTTTGGGGTTCACAGATTGGTTATGCTGGGGATGGAGAACATTTTATAGAGCAGTCAGTTTAAATCTACTTCACTTATGCAGTTATTCAGACTGCTATTATAGTGGTGTGATCCCCTTTTAGAACACAAATTCTCATGTTTTAGTTCCTGACCCAATGCTGGCTGCAGTTCTCTAAATTGTTCTCATAAAACTTCCTGATAATGTCATATTTTTGACTGCTTAGAATTTTCCTCTCATCTTTCATGACTAAATTGCTCCCGATGTTTTTTAAATATACATTTATAAATATATATGTACTTGTGTGTGAGTTTGCAAAAATCATTTCTATTTTGAACTCTGCAGACTCTGCAATATTCTTCTGTAAAAATATCGCTTATGAAAACCATCTGAGCAATGCTGGCTTGTAAAGAAAGAAAGCACACAAGGCTAGAGCACTCATTTCCCCTGCTCATTTATACTATTAACATTCACCGATTGTGAGAGGTCAGATATGGATTGAATTTAACAATATTTGCATTCTCTTACCACCTCACAAGTGCTATGGGAGACCTATAAACCATCTGCCTCAACCAGTCGGGGAAAGCTGTAGCTTTAAGCTGGGATTTGGGAGAAAAGCAAGAGGGCAAGGGAAGAAAATGGATGGCCTGTTCATCATTGGGTTTACTTGTTTTTTAATAATCCCTGCAAAGCAAAAGTAAATGTAACTGATAGTCTGTAAATCATATGCTGGGAGGTATTCTTTGAGTTTAACTGATTCTTTTGAGGCAATCCCAAAGAACTTTGACCCTCTTTCTCTACATACTGTCATTTACACTTCCTTTTTTGCAGTGTGCCAGCTAAACTCTGGGCATTGCACCATCACGAAGTTAAGTTCACATCATTTTAAACCAGACATCTATGACATTTTTATCTCATATAATCTACGACAGTCTTTCACAAATTGCCAGCCATTATACTTTAAAAAGTTGCCTGCGTTCAACTGTTATCATTTGGTTGATGCTATAACTGAAAGTTCTTTAAGGCAAAAAAGAAAAACAAAACCAAAATCCTTTTGCTCTGTTCCATGACTAGGATTCCTAGACACCACTGAAATACAAATAATAAATAACTACCTCAAAATACAGGAACAAAATTCTGTGTCCC
>KZ506582.1:65650-91805 GCA_002844005.1 Limosa lapponica baueri
TTTTTTAATTGTAATATAACTGTAATATTCAAAGAGAAAATATTGTCAACATAGTAAAAATTAAGTTTTATTAATCCTAAAATCAGAAGCAACATTAATAATTTACATCAGCATTATCACTTTATGTCAGATTCAGTTGCAGTGTGTATGTCAACAGTATTTTCCCTCCTTGGCTCTGACAGAAATTAATTAAACATATGTCAGGATACAATAACATTATTATGGTAATTGTACAGAAATACGAATACAGAGACATGAGAGGGGATCTTCTGAAGTTTTCAGATATACTATGGCAGAGTCTGCGACTCTATGGCTACCCATCCTGATTTATCAACAAAATACTTTACAGACTCTCACGATCTCCTCTTTGCAGTTAGTACCTCCATTTCTGTCAGGCTTGTATCCAAATTCTGACATAATTTCTCACAACCAAATTCATAATAGCACTAGGAACTGCTGACATACACAGATTGGCAGATCTGTAACGTTAGCTCTTACTTTCTTTCCAGAATGCTTTAAACCCTCCTTTTCCATTGCATACCTCTACAGCACCTGGTGCAAAACCAACACAAACAGCCTCCTGCAAAGAATGGCAAGTCTCCCTGACTCTTATCCATCCCATTCACATGACGCTCTCCCACCACCAACCTGCCCTCATCAGCTGTTAGCACTAATACATTAGATAGAAATGCGAAGCAGAAGGTGGGCAGGGCAAACATTTGCAGGAAAAAAATCCTGTCAGCTGCCTCTGCAAGATTCAATAGAGATTTTTTTTTCTGGGAGTAATAGAGGCTTGAAAATGCATTCTGTTCTCTGCTGTCAGTTGGAAACGGTGCCGTCAAAGCTTTTGTTATGGCGGTGACAATTTCTGAGTTGTCTGTGTTGACACAACCCTCACGCTGTCCTTGGCTAGGTGAGTCTGGCTCTCAGCTCTGATGAAAGGAAATGAAGTTCCAAACCATTTATTTCTCATTCCACAAATGACAAAAAGCTGCAGCCTGCTTAAAACAAGTGATGGGCTTTGTAAAGTCAGAAATTATTTTTCTGTCAAAATATGGATGAGACATAAAATGTATCTGTGCTCAATAAGAAAACAGATAAGCTACGGTTATGATAACCCCTAAGAAATGTTATCGAAATCTTGTCGCTTTCTCAGCAGTGTTGTTTGTTTAGGTTTGGGGTTTTTTTCTTCTTTTAGATGAATGTTTATCATAACTAGATTATTTAACATGAGCACACCAGTTCTGAAATTTTTGTAGAGAAAGGTTTTTCTTAAGCCAGCTGGTTAGTGGGTGTGAGTGAGGGGCAGCATGCACAGAGAAATACTAGAGTGTGATGATGATATTCTGTTGGAATGTAAGTGAAAGAAGTTCAAGTTCCTGCTTTGTTTTTCCTCTCAGTGGCAGGTGACTGTTTAACCCCCAAGCTACTGAGATTTGGGTCTCTCTCATGTTGGACCTTTTGTGTAAGTAAATAAACATTCAATAGAACAGAGACAAGGACAACTATCTGCAGATAAATGCTTTTGCTGTCAGACTGTAGTCAGTCCCAAGGCCCTAACTATAGCTATTAAAAATTCTACAAATGCTCTGTGGTTTATCTCAGGATGGAATTATGGAGAAAAAAAAAAATCCAAAAAGCTTGCAAGCTATCCCCATCAGCCATTTATAAGAACATCCGTTTCTGCAGCATACTGATACTCAAAGCTTCCAATTACTTTAGTGTGAGTACTGCATATGAGCTTCTTTGTAGTTTGGCTGATAGAGTATAGAGAACTCTAAATACCTAATGCAGGAGAAAAGAAAAAAAAAAAAGAAAGAAAAAAAAGAAGTAAAAATGTGTCAGCAGCCTTAATTAACACTTATTGCACAAGATCTGCCAACCTGCTGTGCATAGGCAGTTAATAAAAAAAGGCAGGGAACCGAAGGAATAGTCCATGCTCATTTATCCATCTAAACTGAGCCAAACTAAGGGTAGCTGGCATTGGGCTTTAACAGAATAGCATCTTAATTGCTTATCGGGATGAGAGAGGTGAGTGGCTAACCATTGCCAGTGAGAATTCAGGCTGTTCCCTCAGGAATCTGGCTGGTTTTCTTGGCTGCATTTTTTATTTTTAACATCATTGATATATTTTTATAAGGTTAGCAGGTTGCATTTAGCAAACTGTTGAATTCAATTTATTTTTGTTTTCATGATAAAACTTTATCCTCTGAGAATTCTTTTCACAGGATTTCTCCTCTTCTTTTCCAATGACTGGCAGCAGGGACACTTTGTTGAATGACCTTTTCTATTTAGCTGGGTTGGGAGTATACTCAGATACTAGAGAGAGGTTTTGTTTCATTTTTCCTGCTATCATTCTACTGAAAAGTTAAAATTCAATAGCTGAATTAATCTTTGTTTTGAGATTTTAATGATGTTTGCTGTAGCAATCTGCCTCCTCACCTTGGTAGGGCTAGATATTTACAGAGTCTATAGCTTCGAACTCAGACAAAATACTTTTTGAAATCAATCAGTTTTGCTTGAATGAGTAACACCAAGAAAAGAGGTTTGAGATTTAAGTATAGTCAGCACATTCTAAATATTGGTGTTATGACACTGTTATAAATTGGTATATATGCCACGCTTTTAAATAAATGTTTCAAGTGTAATCAGAGCAGTTCTATTACACCATGATCACTGTTATTTCAAATCACACCTTCATGTACCGTTGTCATTGTGTGCAAGTTGGCAATCTTTCACCTAGAGGTTAAAGCAGCTGGATCTTTAGGATGTCAGTGAGATCGACCAGTATGGAAGATCTCTTCAAAATAAGATTGCTCCACAAGCTCTGCATTCTTATGGAAACACCTTAGGCAGGTGATTCTTACTTTTTATTTTCTTTAAATGCTGATTCTTTCCCCCTTTTTAAGGATCAGTGCTTGGAAGAGAGATTTTAAGTTTATTTATTTATTGTTTTAATTTGCTTTTCTTATCTGACAGGTGTTCATTTAGGGACAAGTGTGGGGGGGGGAGATTAAGATGTCTAAACACTAGCATCTAGTGCAGGTTGGGAGTTTCAGCTATCAACGAGGTGAAATACTTTATGTTGTCTAGAATTGCACAGAACAGATACCTTTGGGCAGGTAATTCTCTCACACAGTGTCTCAGATATGGATTATCTTGGTTTCTTAGCCAGTAGAGTGCATAGTTCAATAATCTAGGTGGTCACTAGGTGAAAATTTCCAGTAATGTTCACTGCTTTCATGTCTGTGTTCCCACCACCTCGCACCGGTCGGGAGGCAGTACTAGCAGTTTAGGTCACAGTGAAGGCTTGTCTTTATTTTCCCAGTATTTTGTACTGAATTTGCCAGCACCATTCAGAAACATAATCTGGCTATATGTATTGCATCTTCTGGATTTGTGTGTTGTTTCAAGACACGATGTACTCATGAATTTGTGTGAAGAGCCTGGCTTTGTGAATCTATAACAAATATCTATAAGAGTTTTTAATAGTCTGCTCTGGATCATTTAGCAGAATACTCATCAGCTTCCTAACACTTTTGCCCATCTAAGAGTGGTTTGCTTATCTTCTCTAAAGCTAATCTTCAGCTGGTATAATTTATGAAGTAAAACTCTACACGTACTGATTGTCTGCCATCCTCTTTAATGCTGTCAGTTTTTCCTGAGCCCAGTTTTACGATGCAGCTGAAAAGGCACAATTCTGCCAAATAAAGTGGCATCCACTTGGATGTCATGAGCTGGCTGATGCAGCCTTTTCTTGATTTCTGATACAGTTTTCATACAGGAAATAGTTGTTATTATGTTCAGAATACCTATATGCATCATGAAAATGTTGCTGATAGAAATGCACTTAAGCTGGGAGGAATAAACAAGTTAAATAAAAATATGGTAACACCTATGAAATATGGAAAATGTACTGAACTGCAGTTCAGCCCAGCTACATTTTGATCCATGTAAAAACTACAATGAGAGAGAGAGAAATATCGTGCACACAGAGAGAAAATGTAGTTCAGAAAAATAGCATCAGCGATGGAAAGGCATAGGTGCACTGGTCGCCGAAGTAATTATTCTGAATGCTGGTGCTGGCATCCAGAAGATGGATGAATGCTCAGTTGAATTGTGCCTTTGTTTTTTTACGGCCCATATATATCTCAAGGAGCTTAAATGGCAGGTTTCTTTGGTGCCAGCAAGGTAATAAGGAACACATTTTACTGTTTTAATTTCCTGATTTAGTAATGTTATTTCCGGCTTCGCAATCAAGAATTTCAACTTCTGCATGTCTAGATTAAACTTGCATGCTTTTGACTTTAAATTTCTGCATTATTTTTTTTCTAAGACTGAAGTTGGGGAGGCTGAGAAATATGAGAAGCTTGCTTTCTGCAGAAACAAAGGACGTACATGCAATGAGACACCCCAACAAAGTCTCAGAAGCCCACAAGCTGAGATGAATCTAAGAAAATCAAGATTTATAAGTATGCTTCTTGTTTTGCTGCAGGGGTCAGTTTATGGACAAGGTGAAAGCTTACAAGGCAACATTTTCTGACAAAGGAAGTGCCTAATCTCATGAAAAAAGACATCTTGCAGCTCTGGTTTCTCCCTGGTAAGTTATACACAGACGGGTGCAGGCTGGAACAGTTGCAACAGTCCTGATGACTGCTGAATCAAATCTTTTGCTGAAGTCTATGAAAAGTCCCTCCCAGTTATAATTTCTTGACTTGGACTGAACAATCTTTGAAACCAGAAGTCAATCAGAAGTAGAGCTTTCATGTCTTCTGCTTTTCATTTGTCTACATTTTGATCCTATGTTAAATGTCAATCAGAGTTCAAAATCTCACATTATAAAACCAACCTTAGCGGTTTCTGAGGAATGAAAAGGAAGGGAGACATATGACTGATTAGTTGTTAGAAATCACTTGATGGCTTTTGTTTTTCATTATTGGTACTCTTCTGCTGTGTGTCATCCTTTCAATGATTTTTCTTCTTATGAAATGCATAGAAGCACTGGCTGTACCAGAGCAAAGCAGTTAATCCAAAACCATGGATGACATCTGGTACTTGTGCTTTCCAGTTCTTTGTTTTTAAGGGCTGTCTTACTCATTTTTGTTATTTGTGTTTATGTTTTCCTGTTACTGAATCTCCAGTTGAATTCATTTGAAGCTGTGCAGTTCAGCTGGATTCTCCTACATGTTTCTCCAGATCTTGATAATGTATTCTGGGTCTGTGAGCTGGGGTATTCCACGACTGATGTTCTAGAGATTTCTTGAAATAATCTCTTTTGGCTAGCAGTGCAAGGAGTGCTATTTTAATTCTTTTAGCCTGCGTTTTATTTTTTCTGAGACAGTGATATATTGTTTTAGTTCTTCTATGAATGTTTTCTCATCTGACTCCCATATTCATTTTGAGCATTTCCTCCTTGTTTCTGATGTTATCACCTTTGCAAATAGTTTGAGCTTGATTTAACCTTCCCACACACCCCTTTCTCCCCACCGCCTCAAAGAGTTTTGTTTCAAGATGTATTTTTTCTTTCTCGGTGGAGAATGCTGGTATTTCTCAAGGAAAGAGTGAAGCTGATGAATTCACCATCATCTCAGAGACGACACAAGCAGTTTTAACAATCTCACAGCCTCCTCCTGTCAGACATTGAACCATGGCTGAATTTGGGGATTCCTGGATTTTGCCATTTATGCAGGGCTGGTTTCAGGCTTCTCCATAAGATAGGTCAGACAGCGATGGTCCCAGGCACTGTCCTCAGCAAATGGCTCTACTGCCCATCTTCCTGGTCCTATTTGCCAGCTGCACCCATTCTCTAGTACCACCTGAACATCTTGCCTGACATTTCTTAAAAAGAAATGGTATAGCCAGTTTGGGTAAGACAAAATCGAGGGAGAGTATGGCCAGCTGCCGATTTATTACTTCTGTTTAAATAAATCAGCGTCTACACTGTGTGTGTCCTCTCACACCCAGCAGCAGCTGACAGGGGCAGAGCGGGGTTCAGAGCAGGGCCAGGCACAGACTCACAAATGCACCCTGTTGCTGGGGTTAGGGAGTTGCAGCACCCCTCAGGTGCTCAGGAAGGATGAAGTCTGGAGGACCAGCTCTGTCCCTTGAAACTCCTGCAGAGCCTAGCCTGAGAGGGTTAGCTCCTTCTATTTCTCTCTCAAAGCCATGATTTTGCTGTGCTCCGGTCATCCTGCTGCCTCAGGCAGCAGCTCATCCACCTGTATTACAACTGTCTCTCCTTATTATTATTTCTTTTTTTTTGTTTTTGTTTTGTAGTATGCTAACAACTGGGGGCACAGTGAGGAGCAAGGAACCATTTTGCTATACATGCTGTACAAACCACAATTAAGCAGAAAAAATACACCAGATGATAATTTTGTAGAATCATAGAATGGTTAGAATTGGAAGGCACCCTGAAGACCATCTAATTCCAACCCCCTGCCATGGGCAGAGACACCTCCCACTAGACCAGGTTGCTCAAAGCCCCATCCAGCCTGGTCTTGAGCACTTCCAGGGAATGGGGCACTTACAGCTTCCTTGGGCAACCTGTTCCAGTGTCTCACCACCCTCACAGAAAATAATTTCTTCCTGATATCTAATCTAAATCTACCCTCTTCCAGTTTAAAACCATTACCCCTTGTCCTATTGCTACACTCGCTGCTAAAGTGTCCCTCCCATCTTTGCTGTAGGCCCCTTTCAGGTACTGGAAGGCTGCTATAAGGTCTCCCCGGAGCCTTCTCTTCTCCAGGCTGAACAACCCCAACTCTCTCAGCCTGTCCTCATAGAAGAGGTGTTCCAGCCCTCTGATCATCTTCTCGGCCCTCTGCTGGACCTATAATGATACAGGAAGTTTGTGACAAGAAGTAGATACAGACATGTAGCAGAGCCTTAGAGAGCAACAGTTACCAGCTTCATAGGCAGCTCTCTGCCTACCAGCAAGCTAAACATGGCCACATTTATAATTTTAATTCATGCTTGGTTTTTCCCCTTGCTGATCATGTGGCAAGTGTGCTGAGCTTCCTATCAGAACTTCGCTCTCTTCATCTTAACTGTATCTCCAGCCCTGGTGGCATTGCATGGCACCGAGCTGCATTTGTCTCGGACAAACATGAGTTAGTGTTTTCTTGGGAAACGGAGGTTGTCTTCACTGTAACTCTCCATACTGCACAAAACATTTAAACTTGCAGCTGTTTTATATGAGCAGTTTCATATGAATGGAAAAAGTAAGTTAGAACTGGTGCATTCCCAAGAAAAAAAAAAAAAGTCAGCAATCCAATTTCCCTTACTATGTTTTTTTCTGTGGTGAGCTTCTCACACAACTAAACACCGTATCCAGTCCAAAGCAGGGACAAACATGATCCTGCTCGCGTCTGTAGTGCTCAGTTCAAGAAGCAAGGCACTTTAACTATTAACTTGGAATTACTATGATTAAAGCCACTTGCTTTCAGAAAAAGGTAGAAGAGTATATATTTTTTGAAGTAGATCAAAGGTAAAATAACACTAAAAAGCACAGTGGCTTAGTTCAGTCCTACCGTAGTCTTTTGTAACCAAGTTAAATAAAAAAAAAAAAAAAGTGAATTAAATATGGAATTAAGTACTCAGGTAGAATTTATGTGTCATTAACCTCAGATTAAATTCTATTACCAAGAAAATAAAGCTTCAAGGGAACTCAGTACATTTTTAAAGGGGAAATGGAGGGCAAATAATATTTCCATAATTAAAGTCTTAAATCAAGTTAGAGAGACTGATCCAAATAAAATTACCTACACATTGCAATATGAATCAGAAGTTGTAGAAAACACCATTCAATTTAGTTACTAATTGTAAGTGATTATTGCTTGAGTGATGGTGTTAAATTCTGAAGTAAGACTAGAGGTAGAATATTTTAGGCTTCATGTTATGGCTGGCTGACAGATTTTCTCCTGCTGCATTTGACAGCACCACTACTGTATCTAGTGCAAGGGTTTGAACTTCCGTCTGCTAATTTTAAAAGAAGTTAGTAGCAGAAGCAAGGCATTTTCAGTGAGTGATCCTTCACATAGAGGGAGTAGAGAATGGCTTTCTCTCATGATTCACCGAAGGCAGACTCGTTAACCTTTCTTAGAGTTTATTAAGGAGCTGCTCTTATTTCTCTGGCTTATGATGAAAGGAGTAGGAAGGAATGTCTGCTGGATACATACAAGACATTCTTATTTATCATCACTAATATTCCATTTCTCTAGACTGAATGGATTTTATTCTTTATTCTTGCATATTTCAGTAGAATAAGGAAGCAACTGGAACAGCACCATCAAAGAAATTTGGATAAAATAAAAACAACTTATTAAAAAAAAGTGGTTTTTTAGACTAGTAACCTAAAGCTCTATTAGTAAATATTCCATTTGCAAATTATGACATGAAAGTAAAACTACATTTGCAAACAGATACCGAAGTACCTCTTCAGCAGGATGAATACATGGACTTCTTATGAACAGTTCCACTGCTTTCAAAGACTTTTGTTTCATGATGAAATAAAACCCATATATATATATAATACATAAGTGTACATGTGCACACACAACCTCCAATATACAAATGACTACAGAACCTGCCTTATGTTTTCAAATCCTGAAAATGTATCTTAAGTGTCCCGTGACTTGGTCAAACTGAAGTCTAACATAACATAAAAATGGAAAATATAAATGTTGGAACACTCTAGAATATTTTATTAAGCAAAATATTATTATTTTTCATTTTGAAATGACATTTTTATTAGTAAATGAATTTTTTCTGCCTAACCCAAATTTTTCCAGTATCATGTTACATTAGGCATATTTTTTGCCAGCCATTGAGCAAAATGTAGTGAAAAAAATGCAATTGTTACAAGGTTGGATAGTCCTGCTCCCAAAGATAAGACATTTGACAGCTCCAAAAGGGAAAGATCAACAGAAAATGCTATGTTTCAAAGGAGTTTGATGTCAGTCTATTACTCATAAATTTGAACTTATTTTCCAGATGAATAAATGTTAAGTAGCTGGCTTGAATTTTCCAACTATTATTTCTGGATGCACATTCATAGACCTCTTCAATTTTTATATTAGGGAAGGCACAAAAAGCAACAGCTTTAGATTTAATATCACTTAAATATTTTCTCATAAAATTAACCATAAGACTATGTTCTTTTTTCTGCATTTAAAGCTTTACCAACATTAAGATTTCCCTCCACAATTTTAACAAGTGACAATTATTGAACTTTTATTCACTATCTTCTCTTGGGGAGGAAAGGGTTAACCATCACAAAAGACCAGAATGCTAAGTAGGAAACTTTAGTATTACTCTTGAAATTTTGGCTTAAAAATTAGATAATAATTTTGTTTCAGCATTGAACATTCAAATTATTGTATTGATTGACTTGACCAAATTATCTAATTAGAATTTATACCCAAGTAGATAGCAATCTTCTTAAATTTATAAAGATGAATTATTTTTTATAATTAATCTGATGTTTTAATTTTAATTTTATATTGAGTCTACCTTGATTAATTCGATTTTGGTATGATTTTGATCTGACAGTCCTAGTGAAGCTTAGCTTTGGGGAGATATTTTTGAAAGAAAGGAAAGGAAAAGGAAAGAAAAGGAAAAAAACCCACACATTTCTTACAATGAGCAGCATGGGTCCATAGCTGTGCAGGAACTGGGTGGATACCAGGTGGCCAATTTAAAAGGCTAATCTGTTTTCCCTAATTAGTCTTTGGTTCCCACACATCTACCTCCTGTAATGCAACAGGGTGCAGCAGAATCAGCACAAGAACATGTCAGAGCAGAATTAGTTTCTGTCACTTGCTCCTCTTAGACACGTTAACAATTCACTTCTTGTTTACTGGTCTGTGTTCATCTACTGAGGCATCCTGAGAGCAGCTGCTGATCCTCCCTAATCTGTATTTTAAATCATTCTCATTCTTAAATTCCCCATTTGAAAGCAATCCTCCTACAGGTGTTTGTGGGGTTTTTTTGGTGGCGATGTTGTTTTTTCACCTGGCATGGCAAGTCTGATGAGAGAGAGCTAGCAAAAGTGCCCACTAAAAGCATGATGGGTGTCCTCAACGCTATTGATAGGACATTCATTGCCTCCCACAGGTATAAATTCCCTGTCCAACCAGATCCCAGAACTGCTCTGTAATCCAAGTGGATTGATACGCTTAGGATACTATTGTTCAGACCTGACTTTAGGACTAGATTTCCTTTATAAACTGTCACTCTCAAATCTTGAAGGCATCTGTCCTGAGCTGTTCTGACCTTTGAGACATTGTAAGGCTTTAGATTTAATACAGGTTACAAACCACCTGAGGAAGTCAAGACTGTGAGAAGCTTAATCAGCCCATTGATAGTCCTGCAACAGGAACAACTTCCCAAGCACCTCTCTCTGGCACTTCCCCAACCTTAGCATTTAGACCTTTCATGAGCTCTTCATCCACTTTTAACTCCTTGAGTGTTGAACTATGAAGTGGGAGGTTTTTTGTTGTTTTTTTTTTTTTTTAAGAAGGTGCATTGATTTAAGCTTTTGGCAGACCACTCTTTAACTGCATGTGGAGCATTTCACTAACTCCAAGTTTTCATTCAAACTGACATCTTCCTTGACATCTGACATGACTGCCAGGACTTCATACATTTAATTGTCCAAACACTCAGCAGGGATGAACAGGAATAACCCCTCAGACTTCAGCGGAACAGTATGAATTTAGACCAGCTGACAAAGCTGGAATTATATGGGCATTTTGAGACATTTCACTTTATCTGTCTCTTATGTTGCTTTTTTGGATGAGCCCATTCTACATGCATTCTTACCAAACTCATACATGAGTTTTAGTCCAGTACAGTCCTAATAAATGATAAAATGGAAACATTTATTTTCCTTCAGTCAGCACCAGACTTTACAGTTTTGGATGACCTCAAAAAGTAATTCTGTCCTTTTCTTTACACATAACACATTCACACCCCCATGGCCTCATCATCTGATGTAGGGCAGCCAAAGGATTTCAGTGAGATGATACTCTGGGATGTTCTCCAATTTTGACTGATTCTCAGTGGAATTTTTTCAAGGGCACAGTCAGCTCTCACGTCCTCAGCTCCCAAAGGAAATCAAAGAGACTTCACTGTATAACTTCCACTTTGGTCTTTGAAACTCTTCTTTTAAAATACTGTTTTAAAAAGGAAATTATGTTTCTAAGCTTTTAGCTTCACCAATAATATCTGCATAGTCTTCAGATGAAAGTTACATGAAGGAAAAGACTGAGAGGTTTTTATGACTCTATCAAATAGTGAAGATAGAAATAAAGACACTTTTTTGACACTTTTGAAATCTTTGGTTTCAACAGGTGAGTCCTGAACGAGGCTCTAATCATTACAGTATTGCAAGCATTGCTTAGTGTGTGAGATGTTACAGAGTAGTTTCCCACTTGCCTGTATGATATGCCCAATAATTTCAAATCCTCTGCTGAATGTTGTGTTGATTTTACTCAGCATTCTAATTTTATGAATCCTCTTACACAGATTTTCATGAGTCTGTCAAATACTTAGTTGTCTGAGACTGAACTGAAGCGTTCTTTCTTCTTTTCCTTTAACTGTGCTGCAAATTAGTTTTGCTAATGAAGGTGTAATCTGGGGGTAGAGATGGAATTTTAAGGGGTTTTTGATGAATTTTTGGAACCTGAGGTAATAAAGTTGTACCAGGAACTTGGGATTCATGGTAAAATGACAAGAATGATGTTGGAAGGTCTATTTATGGTAATTCCCTAGACTGGGAAATATAATTAGAATGTACAAGTCATCATCTCATATCAAGCATTAGCAGTGACAAAAAATTTTAAATAAAGCTTTTCATATAAGCTGTAAAAATGAACATTGTAATTATGAAAACCTTTTATTTCAGACATAGTGGGTTTCATAAAATGTAGAGGGATCAACCAAAATGACCAAAGGAAACTGTTGGAGGCCTCCTCTGGCACTTTAAAAGTGCAAGTGACAATTCTGGATGAACCTTAAGAAAATTGAACATAGCAAGTATCTTTTACTCCCACAATAGCCTGAAATGCCACGTGCATCACATGCTGCAGTTAAGGCTGAGTGTTCCTTCACACAGTACCCATGACAGATGAAATACGGTCCAAGGATTTTTAAATAATAGAATCTCTCCCCTGTCTCAGCATAAACTTTGTATACTACACAGAGTTACCTATTGGCTGTACAGCCTCTGCTCATTTAACCTACACCTAGGCATGGCAAATCTCCATTCCATTTTGTCAATTCCTTAGTGAGGGTAAGGACTGGTGTGATGAAAGTGTTTGCAACAGGCTAAAACCACCCTGGTTTAGCCCCAAATCATGTATAGTTTTCTGGTTTTTTTTTCTGTTTCCCTTGAACTAGTGAATTTCTACTTTGTTGTGAGGTATGTGTGATAATGCTGACCAGGACAGGCTCATCACTACTGGCCTACCATTACAGTTTAAGGCTGATTATTTTTACTGAGAATCTCTCTTAAAGCTCTACACATAAAGAGCTTTATCCTCGAGGCCATTTAAGTGTGTTCCTTGGATGTTCTCCTGCCCTTTGGAGTTCAGTTTTTATACTCTCTGGGACAAAAGTAAGATGTCACTGAGGAGACCTGTAATAAGATTATTAGGATTGAAATGAAGTATGAATGGAAATGCATGTATGTACACATCAGAAGAAACAGCAAAACAAGGGTTAAGAGAATGGCATGTATTGCTAACAAAAAACACCGTGTACAGCAATAAAATTGAAAAACGTGTTGTTTCTATCAGGACTGGAAGGTCTGCAGTCTGTAAGACCACAGCACAGACAACTTGTTGGCAGAAGGCACTGCACTGTGACAACAGGAGGATGAAAACAAAGTTACAGCACATCACACATGCCATTATTTCTCCTGTTTGTCCAAAAGGAAGACAGGCTGTAACCATAAAAATTTGTGTACTCCAAACAAAGAAAAAGAAGCAATGAGTGGCAACCTTGCCTAATATTTTATGGAGGCTTAGCTAGGCTAAATTCTGATGCGAAAGAATCACGTAAGTAACTGTCGGCATCTAAAGGGTATAAAAAGGCTAACAGAAAAACTAGTTTGTCCTCAGTAATCAAAAACACCACAGGAGATGTGATGAGGATTCAGTAGCTGGCATACAAGCGGTCCTGGCCAGATTGTCTGAATTCCCGTCTTGCAAAGACAGGAGTGTGAGAGGATGAGTAAGTGAAACCACTTAGAAACTTTGTGAAAACAGAAATTTTTACAGAGAGTTTTGTTACACTAATTTCCTATACCACAGATTCCCAGAAACTGCAAAACCTGGGGAGGGCAGTGAACGTGACCATGTAACCTGCAATGAGGCTGATGAGGAGAGGTTGTTGGACTGTAATTAAAAGTTGCTATGTGTGTCTGACACCACAATTGAAAGAATGCCCAACTCTGTCCAAGATCCTTGTCCCTAAATCTTCCTCTAAAACTAAGCAGCAAAACCCGCTTATCTTTTACTTACTTCCAAATTAGCAAAGCAAGGATTTGTCTTCTCACATGAGTACCAGGCACAGAGCACTGGGGTCACTCACTGCCCTGTTTGGGTTGGTCATGTCTTGTTGCTTTTTGCCCAAGGCCAACCCCAGTAAATAAGCCAGAAAAATTTCTACTAGAAAAGACCTTTTTTTTTTTTAAATAGTCAATCACTCTCCACTGGGATGGTAAATAACTGGTTTAATCATATGGCACCATAAGGAAGTTAGACAGAAAATAAGCAGTATGTCTCAGGATCTCAAGTGGCACATAAATTTCCATAAATCCCATTCTTCGTCTTCAATAAAATCTGAATTTCTTGCTAAGCTTGAGGGGTTTTTGCAATATTTCATGAAGTTTTAAACCCATTGCTCAATTTCATCAAAGACAGCAAAGGAGAAGTGATCTTAAATATCATGATATTTCTGCGAGCTTTGTAAAATAAATAGCTAATTACAAGAGTGAGTTAGTCTTTGGCTAACAGTATAGACTTCCATCTTAAAATCTCTTCAACCGAAAATTTTCACTGTCCATCCTAAGTTTCAAGGAATAATGACTGACTTGTTTTATAGAAACTTACTTTTTCTGTTTAAAATGTGAAAATTTACAAAACTTTCCAGACATTATTATATTTTTGTTTGTTTCAGTGACACATCTTTCTCTTTTGCACTGTCAATCTGAAATGATCTCAGACTCTGTTCTTCTGATTTACATCACTAAAACAAAAATCAGAATCTGGTCCATGGTCCCCACAGTGACATTTGAAAAGTTTATTTGACACAAGAGTCTGTACTATGTAGAATAAATTTCTGGTACTGTCTCTTAACTTTTTCTATTCAATTTTGAGACTTATGTGTGTTTAATCACTGAGTGACTTTCAGGGATACTTTCATTTATTAATTTTTTATTTTTCATAGAAGAGAAAATATTAAATGTAAAATATAAAAATAAGTTCTTAGCAGGAAATTAGAAACCCTATCAATTCCACTTTTTTAAAAAATTGGCAAAAAACAGTGTGCAATTTCAGATAATTACATGTAATCCTTAGTAATCCTCCACAGACAGCGTGAACTGGCAGTCATTAGTATGCTCTGAGCCTTTTATTTTGCATACGCACCAGGATATGCAGAACGTTAGTGTCCTTGCTGACTTTCTGACTAAAACACGGAAAATAAAGTCAGATAAAATCAAATCAAATAACTGTTCAACTTCAGTTGAGAACTGGGAGAAAAAGATTAGTGATTGACATGAAGCAATAACTGTTTTTTTCTAAGACTTAAGTAAAAATAAATGTGGAGTCTGTTTTGAGGGATTTTCTTTTCTATTTCAAATTCAATGGGAAATTGAGTGTTTTCTGTTCTGATAGTTCTAAAAGAAATAAATTTGGTTCAATATACTTGATTCAGTTATGTGGTTAGTTTATTAACATTTCTTGAAAATCACAGAAATTATCAAACTCAAAAGAAGACTATTGTCTCAAGTCCACAAATTTTAAAAGGAATTTAAAAAAGGAATTAGTATACCTTTCAGCATTCATTTTTTCATGCCACCTATCACAAACCTTGTGATTCAAGCACTCAGCTGGGAAAAGGGGTAGATGACTACTAAGTTCTGAATTAATTAGCATTCAATTTATACAAATTGGAACAGCTTCACACTCCAGGCTGCTCTATAACTTGCAGACTAAGGCATTTTGCTGAGAGAGGGAAAATTTCTGGTGTGGCTTACGTTCTGAGCTAGGCAGAGACAGAAGTCAACAACAGCCCGTCCCATATGCTGAATTTCCCTCCACCTTTCTTAGTAGTTCTGGCTTGAATTTGTGGAATTACACCTGGATCCCAACACGTCTCCCTGCAGAGCAAAATCAGAATCTATCACCTGGGAACTGCTGAAATTATCTTCTCTGATATTTTTGAATGTTTAATTTATTTTTGTTCAACTCAAAGTAATTGCTGTGTTCAATCTGAATTGGTGAGTAGTTTCAGCTACTAGAAAAAGTTTGGTGAACAAGTTCTTTCCTAAAAAAATATATATAAATATTGTCTTTATTACACTCTGCTATATAGTCAAGGAACCCAGAATTTCCTAATACAAAACTAAAATCTATTTCAATTGCTAAAATGCTTGCGGAGATTAATACTGCAAAAATCTGCTCATGTAAATCTTTTCACCCAACCAACATCACCCTTACAGACATTGTGACTATTCTATTCTAATAAACTAAACCTTGTCAAATCCTTCCTTATACCTTTAGGTAGTTAGGTTAGTCCTTGGCACGATTTGGACTGATCAAAACAATATCCTCCCAGACACTTCCTAGGCATCGTTTGAAGTGGGTATGGAGGCCAAGAGAATTTTCAGCTACTAGTTTGAACGTAGATGCCATATTCTGAAGGGTAAGAAAATTTAGTAATGGCTACTTAGATATAGCTTACTTCTGCCAATTGGCCTCAAAGCCAGAGAGCAGGTCTTGACACTGTTTAATTTAGTGCTACTGATATAACAATGTGTCCTGGTTTCTCTGAACATGCCTTTTTTTTTTTCTTTTTCTTTTTCTTTATTTTTATTTTTCTTTCCCGCCTAGAGAAAAAGGAATCTATCTAGGTGGGAAATGAGGAATTTGGACATTTGTACTGGATTCCCAGAAGTACAGCTGCTCCATCAGAGAAAGAGCAATTAAACGAAATTAAAACAAAAAAGCAACTAAAACTGTCTGCAGTTGCATAGAGTGGAAATCATCAGGAATTCACTGGATTGTTCACAGAGTGTATCAGTAACTGTTTAACACACCTGACACATTTACAGCATGTTGAACTGGCTACACTCGTATTGAGTCTCCACGTAGTGTGTACAGAATCTGATAGGTTCAACTGATCAAGCACTGAATAGCTCACGGTATGTTCACTCACATATTTCTGCTTGGGATTTTGGAGATAGAAAAAAAAAAAAAAAAGAGGTTTGGTATTTTTGAACTGGCCTGAAGAGTTAGATTACAGTTTAGAAACTTAATTGTAAAATTCGGTTCATGGTGCAAAAGCTGTCATTGACTTCAGTGAACCCAGATTTATCTCTTTCTGGTATTGCGACAACTGTTACTGTGTCATTATGCTGAAGTGCACAAAATGCCTCGACTGTGGAAAAAAAAAATAAAGGAGATTGTGGAAGAAGGATTCAATTAAAAGGGTGTTCAGACTATGCCACTGGACAAATGGTGGAGACTGGTTTACTGCAAAAACAAGTATGCACAGAGGAAGAGGTGAGATGTCTCATCGCTCAGAGCAGCTTCAGCATAGCTTGTTGTGACACAAGGAAGGTGAAAAACAATTATGGCCACTACCATATATCTTTACTTAAGAGGTTCTTGAAGAGATTGAATAAAACAGCAGGAAACAGAAAATGATCTTCCAACCTGTATATAATAGGTTAAGAAGAGTACATATAATATGAAAACTAAGCTGATACTCTAAAGAGTGCTAAATATTCATCTTGCATACAGCATGAATATGTATTACAACACCACTTGGAACTACTTCAATATATAAAAGTGTTTCTTACATCATATTAAGTAACCTACCAGTAAAATGTGTCTTAAAAATGTAGAACATTCAGAGTGGTTTGATAGTAATGCAAACATATTCAGTGTTAGATACTTCCGCACATTTTAGATTAATTTTCATAACAAATTAAATTTTAAAACTCTTTAGAAGCTCTTTAAATCTGTGTTAAACCAATTTGAATATAAGGTACTATTTAATATGATGCCGCTATTAACCTGAAGTACTTCAATACACTTTTATGTATCATTTGCATCACTGGAAATATCTAATTAAGTCATATTTGAAGCTTATAATATTAATTTCTTCATTGAAAAAGTACTTGTAATGCATTGCAGTTTAATATTATTACATAGAATAGTACAGAAATCAGACAGGTATATATTCTGAAGTCTTGTTTCTTATTTCAAAGCATACCCACTGGCTTTGTCAACCCTTCCTTGTATCATTTAATGCTCTAGTGAAAGAAACAGATTACCACTGATAGAACTTAGAACTGCTGAAAGCGTTTTTTCTACAACTGCTATAGAGAAGAAGTTCCATATTTGAGTTTGATATTTCTTTTCACAGACAGAAAAAAATGTCTTGGTGCAATAATGTGTAGAAGTAAATTTAAAATTTATACAATGATCATTTTTCCCCTTGCACATTTATTTCAGCTTCGACAAAATGATGCAACGGGAATGTGGTATAGAAAATGTGAATGTGAATGGTATAGAGAATGTGAAATAGAAAAACTCTTCTTTGTTAGCTCAAATGAGAAAAAAAAACCCACACAAAAAAAACCAACAAACAACTCCAGAAGTAGACAGTAGCAGCTTAAGCAAAGGAAAGGAGACAAAGACTGAAACAAGATGGAACACATTTGTACTATGTGGAAAGAAAGTGACAAAATTAATTAGAAAAGAGTGTCTAAACTGAAAATGACAATCGTTACAGCACACAAATAATTTGAGCTATTAGACTTTTACAACATGCTTAATTTTTACTTTGATTTTTTTTTAATGATATTTTAAAAGTGCTGGAAATTGAACTTTGTCTGTTCTCAAACAATATATTGGCTTTGTCTAATTAAGCAAAATTGAATGTGCTCATAAAATCATGAACTTGTCTCAAATCACACTATGTGTTATAACAATTAAGAAATGTACAGCAGTAAAGACTTAAGAGGAAGGGAACAGTAGATTAATTTACTATCCTTTGATTTCAGGTAGCACACTTTTTAAATGCTAGCTGAGGTCACAAAAAAAACCATTAATCTGACAATATCCTCCCATTCCCCACTAACCTGCTTTATGAAAGGCCTCTAGAATTTGCAACACTTGCCATTTCCTGGCAACTAGGCTTTAAGAATATTTTTAGTATATTATTTTAATATATTTGTACTTGCCAACCTCCAGAAAAAGCAGCCATTCGCTATGATATATGTATCTGATCTTGTTGTGTGATTCAGTTGTGTTGCAGCTTAGACACTGAAGCCACTCCGA
Organism: Limosa lapponica baueri; assembly: GCA_002844005.1. Lineage (NCBI taxonomy): Eukaryota > Metazoa > Chordata > Aves > Charadriiformes > Scolopacidae > Limosa > Limosa lapponica. The sequence goes on from KZ506582.1 coordinate 84,229, forward strand.
CTTCACTTTGACTTTCTTGCAATTTTCACTCAGAAATAGATGTTTATGTGGAATGTGTCAGATGCACATACAATAGAAGTGTAACTGAATCATACTCACATTGACTCGTGGTGCCTTACTGTGTTCTGACAAGGTAGATAATTTTGCCTTTGTTCCTATGGCTAACTTTAAAATTTAAAAAATTCCTGGATTGTGGACCACCTATTGCAATCAACTGAGTCTGATGCTCAATAAGCAGTTGAAAATAATCAATCCACATCAGTCTGCACAAGTATTATACCCATGTGTGACATTTCAGTAATTCACCTTCTTATTTTATTTTCCAGTGAAATACTTGTTTTGTATTGCTATAGGAATGACCTGACTTGTAATACTGGAAGTTCAGCACTGTAGTTCTCCATCAACTCAAATTAAACTTAATTGCCTGTGACCCGAGTTCATTATCACCTTTAACATCCAATAGTTAGCAAACAGTAATTCTCATCACAGTAAAAAAAACAACCAAATACCAAAAACCAACAACAAAACAAAACACAAAACAAAACAAAACCTCAAAGAATCTAAATTTAATGTGGTTTTTATACCATCTTCGACTAAATTCTTCTCTTCCAGGAATACCAGTGTTTGAATAAGGTTGTCTACCCCCACCTAGTGGGCAACATATTTAATGAACTGGTGAAAGAACACTGAACACTTGGCAAAACTGTTAGATGGCATTGTTCCTATTGTAATTAAATGATGAATACAACTTACAACATCTTTATAGATTAAATAATTGAGGCTCATGGTTTCTGTTGATATCTGTGTTTTAAAGTGGACTTTAAATGGTACTAGCCAGCTTTATTTCACATTGTAGGTGTTGTTTCAGCGTTGTGGAACTCATTGCCTAAAAAAACCTGCAGGATTTCTCCAGAGAGTTATTGCACCTCTACAGTCAGCAAATACCTATGAATATTTTTCACAAGCTGTTTCATTAAAGGAGAATGGGAAAAAAACCCAACCTATCAATAATACCCTTCAAGAATTCTTTGCATCTTTCTGTTATCGAAATATCAAATATCAGTACCCGCCTTATCTCAGTAATTACTTCTCATCTGGTTTGGTGAATGGAGTGTAGAGTCTGCAGTACAAATGAGCTAGATTTTAGGAAGATCCTTGCCTATTAAAGTGGTTGCAATCTGCATTGTAGAATTACATGAGCAGGAAGATGTGGAGATGAGCGCATCTTTGAATTCTTATCTTTCTGCCTCCTCAAACAGAAGGTGAATTCATCTGCTTTGAAATCCATAGGGTAAAATATGCTTTCAAGGAACTGAGCAGTTCTTATTCTCTTTGAAATAATGAGAAGGGGGGAAATGGAGGCGATGTTGGCTTGTTCTCCATTGCATTTAGAGCACTTGTCAAGCAAGTAAGACACCTAGATTTGGTTTTCTCTTCGTTTACAGAGTGTTTTAAACTCCACTGGCAAGGTCACTTGTCTTTCATGTGCTCTCTTTCTGGGCTTCTGATTCAAGTATTCCTGGCTGCAGCATGGCACAGCTTCAAAAGTAGGAATGATGAGGACATGGAGCACCCCATAACCTTGTGATCATGGTATTCATTGACTATGTCTATTCTACTAAATTAAGCAGCACCAGGACATACGGTCTTATACTGGCACTTTCTCATCCATACTGTTCCATCATCAGCACCCTTTCACCATGGTTTTGGCCCATACCATACTAGCACTCTCCCAGGAATGGTTCAAGACGTAGCCAGGCCAGGGTTTTTGCCAGGTAAGCAGTATGAATGGGACCAAAAAGAAGAGTTTCACCATAAGGACACGAGTTACGCCACACCACTTACTCTTGTGGTCCTAGTGCGTTCTATTTACTGGTATAGAATAGATGGAGGAGATGGAAGTTCAGACTTTCCCAGGTTAAGGAGACCTGAACCAAGTGCTGTGCTGCTGCAGCGTGCTCCTACCTTAGAACTATTATCCAGAAAGGTAGAGTTTTTACCTGTGTGTATTTTAAGTGAAAAGAGTGACCTGTGCATATGAACCTGAAGTGGAAGTTGAAAAACCTAAATCCCAGCTGCACAGAAGCAGCTAAGAAAGATCCTGCAGAAAGGCACTTTCGGATGCACCTCTGTCTTTGATGCTTTCTATTCTTTCTGCCAAGAAAAGCATCCCGGAATTCAGCATTCTGGTCAGTCTTCTTTGCATCAGCCTCGGTCTAATTGAATCCCATCCTGGAGGTTTAGGTACAGGGATACCTGTAACACCTCAGTGAGAAAACTGAATTATAATCTTAGAGTTAGGTGTGTAATTTACAGACTTTATAACTCAAAGTGTCACAAGACCTAAGTCTACTTATGCAGCTGACTATGGATATTTTAAAAATAGTGCCAAGACACAGGCTTGAAGTTTAAATGGAGACAATATGAAGGTTTTCAAATTCCTCTTTTTAAAAAAAATAAAAATTTAGATGTTTAATGTCTACTTGTAATATTAAGTGCCTAAGTTCTTAGCATAGTGAGTGTGTATTCACAGTGCTAATGAGCCAGGCTTAATTCCTAATATAGGAAATATATTTAAAAGATTAGCAAAATGTTCAAGGCTTTCTTTTTTCTTTTATTTTCATTTTTATTTATTATTTTTAGTCATATATTTCTTAAAAAAATACTAGAAAAATGAAATAATTTGTTTAGCCAGACAGATAGGGATAAGTAGTCCAGGGTAATGGGTGTTTAGGATGATGAACAACAATATGTGAAATAAAGAGAATACTTAGGTAAGAGAGGGAACACAAATCTTATGCTTAGAGTGAATATTAGTTGTGTTTATTTTTCATGATGCCTTTATGTGTAATAGATTCATAGAGTAAAACAAACCCTAATATATAGATTTTGCTGTTGCAACAGCAGCTGGCAGTAGCCATATGATGAGATACAGATTTTCTTCTGTATTTCTCTTGCTTTTACATTTTCGTGGCTTTAAAAAGTTCATCCTTGCCAAGTGTGCCAGGATTTTGCTTTGGAAGTCTGCCCATCCATTAAGACAGATAAATAAAGTTTTAGGATTGGTTTGTACCTGAAATGTGCTTTTGATATAAATATAAATAGGTTCTGTGATTTTTCTGTGACTATACAAAAAAAACCCCAAAAAACTCTAAAAATAGTTCCTAAGGATTTTTCAGCTTTAAAAATGCTGTATTCCTGTTCAGCTTACAGGATGCATATTCTCAGGAGATAACAGGAAATGTTCATCAGTGGAAGGATAGCATAAAATCTCTAGGTAAAGTTTTCACTAAGTACCTTTTCTTATGTTTGGTTTAAGGAGCCAGCATTCCCAAATGCCTAATTATACTCTAGATGCAATCTATGACCTTTTATAATTGCAAATCATTTAACACTTGAAGTTTAACCTACTGATCATTAGTAGATGTCATACATAATTCTAACACATATAATGTGTGTTATGTTGAAATTTATTGAGACTTCGGGTGTAAACTCAATATAAAGAAGTTGAATGTATTAAAGAAAAGCATTTTCAAAAACTACTTAGGAATTTATTTTAAAATAACAAAATCTCATATAGAATTCGTCAAAGTGATCTGACATAGTGACAAAGCAGCCACAGTCCTTTTTAATATGGTGTCTGTAAACATTAAATGCTAGCTACAAAATATTGAGGCTTTTTACCTCCCTTGTCAAACTGCAGACCATTGTTTAGAAGCCATGAAATTATTTCATCAAGAAATGCTGAGTCCCCTTTCCTATCAAGGGGAAAGGGAACTTTGCCAAGAAGAAGAAATCTACTTTTAGTAACAAGAATACTGTTCTGCCTAGATTGATTCAAAGATCGTGCAGTAGGTAATGAATTAGAAGTTCTCCATTTAATTTTTTCCTTTTTGTCATACATCAGTGTGCATTTCAAGGAATTTAATTCTTTTGCAATGCAGTCTGTAAGAAAAGGGAGCTTTGGTTTAAAAAACAACAATACAGAATGTGAAAACTTTTGACCACTCTGCTTATTGACCTAACAGTCATTCTTAGAGACAACAGCAAATATTTGTAATACTCAATATAACATATAGGATCTTTTCCTGTTTCTCCAGATCCCTATATCACTAAAACAATGTCACAACAATCAGCTGCAGGCCCTCTTCTATTTTGGAGGAGAAAGACTAGTTTGATTTCTTACATAATAAAAACCATTACTGAAAAACTTATCATAACAAAAGGGGTACAAAAAAATCCGAATGCATCACCACAGTCAATTAGAGAGGATTATTTTTTCTTCTATCAGTGTGTTAACTTCCTATTATGACTGTCCTGAAGCTTTAATAGTGGCATTAAAACATTGTTTTTCCATAATTTTTCAATATATACACACCATGGAATAAAGGTGAGGGGAATATGTTAATTTTGGACTACATTAAGGTTAAGATAAAAATTCATCAGTATAAGGGTATCTTGCTTCCACATTGCTGCTTGGAAGTTGGAACCTAAATCTCCAAGCACCATAAATCATCTTTATACATTTGGAAACATACGTCAGGAAACAGCCCTGCAGATTAAAAAAAAAAAAATAACCATAATCTGAAAGGCTGTTATACAACTAAGTAGTTACTCCCATATTCTTTAAGGAAGGAAAGCATGTTGAATACTGGGTGCTCTGCACTTCAGAGGTAGAGCAAAAGCAGCCTGGTTCACATTTCCATTGTTTTTTCATAAGTATGATGAATCTGCTCACCCAAACACACATTCTCAGCTGATTTTTGTGTTGCACTCCTATCTTTGGTGACTTTCATCCTTTTATACCCATTAGCATGAGGTGTTATAACCCCTTCTCATGAAGGTTTATATTTGTAGAATCACGAGTAATATATATTAGTAGAATCACACATGAACCTGGAGGTTCTTAGGATGTCTCAAGCAGATTAAGTCATTTTAAAACCATGCTGCTGCAGTTAAAGATAGACCACCCACACCCTGCAGTTTCCCTCGGCCATGCCTTCCTCCCACCCCCTGCGTGCTGGAAAAAAGAAAAATAAAAGAAGAAGTCAGCATAAGGAAAGCAACAGAAACATGCAGTCAGGGTACAAGATATTGACTGGTGAACAGCTGGGTGGACACTTACAGCCCTACTCCAAAGCAGGATTACAGTAGCTCAAAGAGGCTGTTACAGCTCTTTATGCAAAGCTATATAAAGAAAGAAACTTTTAAGAGAAATATTTCAAGGTTTGAAATCCACTCATTTTTTCTGTCTTGCAAAACGGCCAGTGTTTCCCTTTTCATAAAGTCTCCTTCAGTTTTCTGTTCATTGTCAAAGCCAGGGTTTCCTGAGGGGCCATCAGCCAGTGCCCATCCTGCTGCCCCAGCCAGGAGCAGGGCAGCCAGGGGCCACCGGGTGCATTACTGGTGACAGGGAGAGGCCAAGGGCATGGGACATGGGCCCAAGGGTTGGCCTGTCTCAGGGGACCCACGGCCGGGCAGCGCAGGGCTGTGGGGAGCTGGAGGCCAGCCCTGCTATGGCATCAGTGGGGCAGGGGCTGATGGCCCCAGAGGGCTGAAATGGGGTCCTGGGCCATGGGCGAGATGAGGTGATCCCTGGGGTCTGGGCAAGGACAGCAAGGGCTGGCTGGTGGTGTAATCGGGAGCCCTCATAATTAGCAGCTTTATCTTCAGTAATTGTTCAGTGTATGAAATTGCAGACTATGCATTTCAGAAGAGGGAGAAGCAGAGGAGCACAAGCAAGTAGGAATCGAAACACACCATGAGTCTCCTCACATGTGAGCTGAATTCAGGTTTCTACCAGTGTGGGCTTTATGAGGAAATGCATTCACACGATCTTCCTTGCCAGAAGGAACTATGAAGTTGTTAAAATACTGTAAGAGCTCAACAGTAGCCTTTTTGCTTTTTCTCCTTTGGTATTAAGTATAAGGGAGTTAAAATTTACACAGATCTTGGTCCTTGTAGAAAGTTTCTGAAAGGCTACTCACTCTTGGGCTAAATCCAGTAGTTTATAGACATACATCAGCAAAAGCCTTACAGCAGTGCTTGTGAACTGCCACCATTAAAGCTACCTCTGTTGGCAAGACTACAAACCTGTAGCACTTGAAGCCTTTGGGCTCTGCCTGGTGAAGCAAGGTAACTAACCTAGTGTAGGACAACATGGGTGACAATGCACCTCCTCAGCCCGCAGCCCCTGTGCGTGACTCAGACTGTCCACCTCCCTCTTCCTCCTCTTCCACAACAGAGGGTAATTTTTCTCTCCTGGTAGCGTGGTGCCACTGTGCTTGGGGATGCTGCACAGGGTTTACTTTATAGATTGATTTTAAAGTAAATGTATGCATTTGTTTCGGTGGAGGGAATGTCAGGCAGTTTTATTACAAATGTTGAAGGAGTGGGGAGGAATGCAGGGGCAGAGTTATGCTGTTGTTGGGCAGGTTGTATTCTCTTCTTTTTTATCCCTATTTGGAAAGGAATGAAAAAGGACAAACAAGCTAGAAAAGATGGAGACTCCTTACATGCCCACCCAGAGGGAAGATGGAAAAGAGAAAGCAAAGAGCAAGTAAAGCATTAGGCTATGAGTTTCTTCTCTGCTTTTTCTCACAGAAAGGGAGCCAGATGAGGTAATGTGAAAAGCAGCAGCACCAACTAACCATAAAAGAAAAAGTCCTGGCTGTAGCTTGACCTGAAAATAATGACAGGTGATGTAGACAGAGTTTAAGGCACAGAAACAGCAACATCCTGGAGGTCTAATGTGAATTACCACCATGTGGGGAATGACATAGGGGACCATATACAAATAAAGAGAATCAAGATTCTGTGGCTATGACAACTTTCTTGGAGCATGTCCAGCAGCCTCCTTGGGGCTCAGCAAGTTCAAATAGTAAACCTTGCTGTGCCTGGACAGGCCAAGCAGACTCCCAGGGGTTCCTTGAATATATAAGACATAGAGGAAAAACAGAAGCAACAGACAGCTCATATAAAATCACAGTCACTGTCAAAACAAAATATCAGCGTCTCTTCTCTAGATACATTACTTTTATGAGATAGCAGTGGGCCAGTATCCCAGTGCAGTTAACGTACTCAGCTGGAGAGTTGAAGACCCAAGTTTAGATCCCTTTTCTGAATCAGACAAAGACAGATGTAGTGTCAGAGTTGGTCTAGGTATAAGCAAGAAGGCTAAGTACCTCCTTACTGAGCCCTGCAATGACTCTTTCCTGTTAGAGTAGGTTCACTCTGTAAGGCCTGTTCAAGTATTCTGTGAGTCACAGACTCATGCAGTAGAATGATTTTCTGAGTTTTATCTGATATATTCACTAGAAAAGGCAGTGATATCAGTTAGGAGTTCTTTTTCAGTGACTGTCCAATTATTTATACGACATGAACTGGTTTCCTTCCTCCACCTCACGATTCTTCAGCCTTACCACAGAATTACAGGTAGCATTACAGGTGTCAGAGTGGCTTCAGATCTCTTCAAACAAAGTAGGGAACTGAATCCCTGGGCCACAGTCTTGGGGGAATGCCTAAATTCCCAAACTGCTGGATAAAATATATATTCAATTGTCGTGGTTTTGGTCGGA
>KZ506582.1:92640-103533 GCA_002844005.1 Limosa lapponica baueri
AAACGTGACAACTGATCTTTAAATAACAAATTGTGGGCGTTTAAAAATAGCACACTGAATCTGAACAGTATGTTTGGTTTTTACAGCATCTAAAAGATACAGCAGGGTGTGTTGTTTTGAATGTGTGCAGGTGTGAATAATTAAAAAACCACATTTATGTGTCTTTGATTACACGTTTGTTCTCATAGCTACAAGTAATTCTAATCAGTTACACTGAGAGGTGAAGAGAACATTATAAATCGCATATACAGGGAGTCTGTATAACCTCTATGTAGTCTGGATGTCTGTCTTAGGGTGCACCTTGCTGACCAATAATAAACCTGTAAGAATAGACTTCACACATTATCAGAACCTCCTTTTCCTCTCATTGTATTGCAGTCTTCAAAATAACTATCCTTACAATGTTAAATAGTTGTGCAATAGCAATTTTCTTCCTCCTAACTAATCCAAAACACAATGACATTCTAAATGTCAACTAAAAGTGAGATGCTTAGTAAAAAGAAATTGGGAGAAAATAGGGTCCCAACATAATCCTTTTTTGGGACTGCCTTTTACCCAAGCAGATCTCACCTGGTTTGAATGCTTATTTCCCACTGCAGAGTAATGGAGACTACATGTTCCAATAGGAATTCTCATATCACCAACATTAATTACCCCTATTTATCAATTGCTGTTCTTTGGATGAAGATGTTGATACTAAATATACATTTTCAAATAGAACTGCATCTAAACCAAGGTCCATTTCCCTTCTATGATACAATTATTTGTGAAGACTGTAGCTTTGTGCAAGTGTGCAAAGACAAAAGAGAAGGTCAACACATTTTCTACCATCTGTCACCATTATCTTTTGTTACTTCTGATAGACTCTAAAGTAAATGCAAAGACATGATATCATTTACAGTTATGAAAGTAGATTATCTACATCTACATCAGCTACTTTACTTTCATCTACATCTGGTATCACTCATCATAGGCAATCCGTGTGTAAGTGAGACAGTGTTTAATAGCTCATCTTTAGTAGGAAAGCATGCTGGTACCACAATAAATTCTCCCTTATTGCATCTTGGTAATGAACTAACATGTATGCTCTTCATCCAGTCTTGTACTGTGCAGAAAGCAAATTAAACAGAGCTTGCAGTTGTTTTCATCTTTTAAAAAAGACATAGTGTACCACTAAGAGAAAAAGACAGTAAATAAAATCCAAATCTAATTTAATGTTATTATTTTAGTGTTATTATTTTTAAAGACATAAGAAAGGTGCTTAAACAACAACAACAACAACAACAAAGTGTTCAAAGAGAATATCCATCCTAAGATTACCAGCCAACACATCCAAACCAAATTCAAGTCTCTGTTGCTGAGCCAGCTTACAGCAGAATGGAATTCAGCTCATTTCATTCATAACAGTTTAAGCAAATATTTACTACAGTGGGAATGCGCTACCAAGGACCAAATGAAACATTAACATGATTCACTCCCCTGTGCTATAAACAATTCTTCTTCAGTTAACGTTCTTACACTTTGTGCAGTAAAATGTAAGGACATCAAACTCCTAAAGATATCGGCAGCTCTGGGACAAGTCTGATTGTCATCTGTACACATGAGAGGTAGTCAAGTCCTTTGCCATCTATTGGCAGATTTCCAGAGTCTGTGTAGGGTTTGCCCCTTCTTAGTCAGGTTTAGCCCCAGGAGACACATAGGTTTTATCAGATTTAACATGCAGCTACCCAGAGGAGCAGCTGGTGCTAAGGATCCAGTGTGCACAATACATTTCAGGAAATTTTACTTTTGACTTGCTGCTTTGTGGACTGAGCAGTCAACTAGGCATAAAGTGTATCAGGTGGCTCCCAAAGCGAATCATCTATTCCTTCTTTCAGAGGAAAGAAGTCTAACTTATGTTCCCAAGATCTTGTTGTGTCACAAACCAAAGCACAGTAGTAGCATGGGAGATTTCCTTCAAACACATTCCCGGTCGAAACTAAAATGGTAATATAGACTCATCCTAAAGCTACTCTGACTCTCAGCAGGGGCCTCTCTCCTGTTTACATGCAGGTCAAGTTGCAACTCTATAGCTCCCCTCCACTGCTCTGGTAACTTTGTTAAGAGCCAAAAGCAAATCATTTTGCAGCAACTGACTTAAGTAGTACTTCTCATAGAGAAGGGATCTTGTTAGAGGAAGGGACTATCTGGACTATTGAATCCAGTCCCCTGAAGGCAACTACATCACAGATTAATGAACAAAATACTATTTATTAATTACTTTTTGACCTCTGTATTCCCACTGGAAGGTTGTAGGACTCTTGCACGGTACAGGATAACTTAGTTAATTTAGTAACATCATTGTCCACTAATGAAAACAGCTATGCTTCTGGTTCCCTCCTTATCACTCATTTCCCACACCCCTTCCCATACACACTGACCTACTATGTTCTCCCTTCCTTCTTTTTTCTAGACCTTTGCTAAACAGACTTACATTGTGTACACCATGTTTATATACTTGACTTTCAGGCACTCCAGATCATCATAGCAGTTCTTGTTTCCTTTTATTGAGGTTAACTTTACCCTCCTCCAACATGGGTGACTTGCGTGACAGAACTACTCACAGTATCTGTTAAATTGGAGGCTCCACATTTTGTTAATATTTTCCAAACCTGACTGGAAATATTTAGACTGACATTATATAGGATCACATTTCCATTTTCACAACCATATGATGCATATTGCTTATAGCCAACCTGTAATCAATTAATGTGAAAAGTTCTTTTTCTTCATCAGTAAATTCCAACTGCTGACATTTCAAGAGTAACACTTAGATTGTTATTATTAGTTCCTAAGAGTCTTCTAAATTCCTTACTATTAAATTTCATTCATATTCATTAGACAAGTTCTCAAGATCATACAATTTCTCTTGATACTCCAGCAATCTTTCATTGTAGTGGTGTCTCTGAACTTTAGGATATCAGCAAATTTAAATAACTTGTTGCTTCACTGATTTTAATACTCATCCTATCTTGATCTTTAGGATATTCTGATGGTAATCTGAGCTGATTCATCATCATCGTCATCATCATAATACTCACAGTAGAAATAATTATCAATATTTACGTAGTATTGTGAATTGTTTAAAAGCAATAACAATAGATATTTTGGTACGGAAAAAAGGTGTATGCTTTTTAGATATGGGGAACTTACTGACAAAAGAAAAATTGCCTAAAGCTGGTGTCAGCTCTGGGAATGGAACTCGTTTCTTTTGAAGACCCAGGTTGATGTTCAGTTTTTCATTCCACAGAGTATACTACAACAAAATTTAATAACATGCCTGCACTTCATGAATTTCATGGTAGCTTATGGAGTGGTTTGAGATTAGCATACATTACAAAAGTGACTGGATATTCTTTTGATAGAAGATGTTGAGCCCATATGTTTTTATGGTGCCAGGATAAAGAAGAAAATAGAACAGAAATTAGTAGAATTCATTGGGCTTCATGAATACTTGCTAGTTGTTCTGACAACACACTACCTGTCAAAACAATTATTCATTTTTTTTTTGGCCACATTTTACTAGCAGGGCTCCTGACAGAACATAGATATTTATTTCAATCAATACCATAAAATTCTGATGCTGTCCTATTTCTTTGTCTCTGAAGATTATCAGAGTGAACTGATACAAATAGTTTCATAATGACAAGAACTGCAGCTTTTTCTGTTTAACAGGGAACTTAAAAATCTTCTTAGGAGAAGATTTTTTTAAAAAAAAAAACCCATACAGATACAGCTGTATTTTCACAGTATTCTGCCCAGCCATTCTAGTGTGGTTTCCTTCTAGGCATATTAAGAGGGGGTCTTAACATGGAAGGTTTTAAGAATTCGCCCTCCACATTTCAATCCACCATTTTATGATCTCATGTTATAAATAATCAACGTTGTGTAGCGTATGACCATGAATTTGGGAAAGATCATTTCATATGTACAACTTTCATCTTTGAAGCTCTTCTGGATGATTTTGGTTTTTTGTCCTTAGTAACTAGTACTTTCAGAGTTTGTCCAGAGGATTTACCGGCTTCAGACATAAGTATCTTAGCTACCTATAAACTACAATACTAATAATCTGTAATAATTAAGCTCTACCCAATGAAGAGGAGTCCAAGCCCGTCCAAGAACCTTCTCATTCTTCCATCTACCACTTCGTTTTTTAAAATTGCCAAGCATCAAACTGTTGAAGTATTAGTTTGGTCTCTGTAAACACCACTACGCAATTAAACAAAGATTAAAAGAACTGGTGATAAACCTTTCACTAATGACTTGAAAATTTTGCTGGCTGCAAACCTGCACAATGACATGACTGTACATGTACATACATGCACACAAATCATTGGGTTTTTTTAGAAATAAAGAGCAATCTGTTTTACCTTTTATTTTGGTGCAGAAAGAGTTATAACACACAAGATCCAATTATTCTCAGATCTCATTTCTCTTCATCAGAAAAATCATTGAAATAAACCAAAATGGATTAACACAGAAGCACAGTCACCCATATTCCCATTTGTAGAGAATGGAAACACAGGGTTACAATTAAGAAGGAAGGGATCCATGAAGTCCTGTACAAGAAGTTCTGTCTCTCTCCAGGCACAGGAATCCTTACATCCAGCAAGGTAATTAGGAAGAAGCACTAATGTGCATGAAATTGAAAATGTCCCAGCTGACTGCTGGGCACGTAACCGTATCAGTTATAACCTGGATCCCTAAGTAAACTACATTTATATGATCACACTGGGTATGTGTGTCTATTGGTTTTGAACCACTGGCCAACTTCAACAGGTTCTCAAAGAGGGATAAAGGTCTTTAAGCCATAAAGTTCCTACTACAAGTTTTATGAAAACTGGCTGTCTTGTTTAAGAATAATACTGTTAGTCACTTTACTCAGGGAAAGACTATAAGGTCATCTTAACCTTATTACACTCAAGAGAATACAAACATAATGCAGAAAGCTATAGGGAACAGGCTTTTGTGGCTCACAGATTATGTTAACATTATGTTATGTGTAGGAAATTACAGCATAGTTTACAAGTCTACTGAAAACTTCCTGTATAGAATCAGATACTAATTCAGGTTGGAGGGGAGACCAGCTACTCTTGGTCAGGCTGCTCAGGACAGTTGAACATTCTCTTTAACTCATTCCAGAGCTTAACAGATCTTTGTGAAATTTCTTTTTTCCTAATATCCAATCAGATGTTTCCTTGATTCCATTTATGTCTATTTTCTCTTTTTCTTTTGCTACGCACCTGACAGGCTGACTCAATCTTCACCATACTCTGCCATTAGAGTGTTAAAGATGGACACTAGAATCTCTACTTAGCTTTCTCTTCTTCAGATTTAACAAAATCAGGTGTTACAGCCCCACCTTGTAGATCTCATATATCCACAAATCAGTGAAATGACAAGGCTTCCTTTTTCTAACATTCATTTGTGTTACATATTCTGATTTGTCTTCAATCACTAAATAAATATCAAGAGTCAGATATCAAGATACCTAATTGGAATTATAGAATTTTGCAAGAAATGTAAGGAAAGTTTGGGTTGTGTGAAATAAAAAATTATAATCTAATTAAATTTAAAGGTGGTAATAAATCTTTTTTGTTGTTCCTTTCTGGTAGTGAAGTAGTTTATTGGCTACATCTTTAGTTTTTCATTTTAATTGCAGTATAACATAATATAGGATACCTACTTAACAATGAGCAATGAATTTTACACACCTCTAATAATCAGTTCCATCAACTCAAGTGTGGCCAGCTGAGGCACCTAACTTCATTCTTATCCCACACCACGTGAAATTCAGATGGAAAAGGGAGGTGATGGCATTCTTTTAAATCCTGCTCTGAAGTTTTCCAGAAAAAGATCCCAGCAAACCTTTCACGCATCATCAGAGTAATAATGAAATGCATTAAAACTAATGTTCATTTCTCTTTTGTGCTTTGAAGCAGAAGAGAAGCCCAATGAAATGAAGATTTATAATACTTAGTGACTCCCTGAAAAATGCAAAATACTTATGGCTTAAACCATGCTGGATGGAACCCAGTATTTGTTCTCTAGTAAGGGAATTTTCTTCTAATGTAAAAATCACAATCCTTTACACAAAAGCTGTGAAACATAAGAAGTGGCAAATCTCTTAAATATGTGTCAGATGCATCATCGTTTTTTTGCATGTATAAAATCAAATACATGGGAAAGATATGACAAGTAGTCAGCAGTAGACAGTAGTGGACCCAAAGCTAAAAATATATGTATCAAGCATCACTGTTCAAAAAAATGTGTATAACAGAATGTGCTTCAGACTCAATTGCAGTCAGTCAGGTCACATCATGGTGAACTTAATACCATGAGAAGAGTTAAGCATCAAGATTTGTTCAAGCAAATATACTGATTTACTGGTGGGGGGAAAAGAGAACAAAGTAGGTAACCATTAATGTGAAAAATATATTTTTTCCTTAAAACCACAAACAAAAAAGAATACTGATACTGATGACAGGCAAAATTTTTGAAATATTTCACTGTCCTCTTCCCATCTCATCCATGTGCATGTTTATCACCCAGTTAAACATATTAAATTTTTGTGCTAGTAAGATATTTTAAGCTATCATCTGAGACTCTGATGCACTGAGAAAATTTAATATGCATCATATGTAGTACACAGTACATATCATCCATCAATTGGGATCCTCCAGTGGTAACCCACCTAGGAGCAGGCTGTGACCCTACTGGATTAATTTTGGGTTTGAATTTTTAGTTTACACCCAGTTACACAAGTTGCAGCATGATAGTTTAGAAGAGCCTAATGTGTGTCAGGATTGGTAGGGCTTTACCTGAAGGGTATGGGCAAATGATCCTGGAAAGGTGCAGACAAAAAGTATAATTTCTTTGCAAGGATTTTTTCTGGCTAACTAGAGGCAATAGTGAAATTAGTATGATAACAATTCTGGAAACTACTTTAGCTATAAGACAGTAGAGAAGGACACTCACAGTGACAATATGCCTGTCTTGCAGGTATGTTTTGCATGCCTTGTATCTGCCTCTCAATTAGTACATGCGTTTGGTAACAAGAATTTCTTCATAGGGTTCTAGAAGAAGATTCACTTCACCTAAGCTTAGGCAGCTGCAAGGTGCCTTAACAGGCTGCAATCAAAAAGACACAAAATGTGCCGTTACTCCTCAACACTTTGATGAAGCATGTGAGTATTTTGCAAATCTACCACGATTGCAGCATTGTGAAAACCAGCTATTTTTGACCAAAACTTTGGTGTTAAATTGTTTTAGCAAATTAGGGATTATTCATATAAATTATGCCACTGACAGATCAAAAGCCAGAATTTATCAGGAAGGCACGACAAGCAGCTAAAGTAACCTTTTCTACTGCCATAGAGTGATCCAGAAGAAGATACCTGTTTTCAAATTGATTTCATGAACATTACTTGCCGTTTCCAGCGCAGTTATTTGTTTGCTATACACAACTTCACTAGTGGTTTCAACTGTTAAATTTCTAATTGGAGAAACAAAGTAAGAGCAATCACACTGAGATAGTCCATCAGCTGCGAGACAGTAAACTCAGTGGGGTAATTCCTCTGTAACTATACATGTCCTAAATTACTTTATGCAGAAAGTTCTAGGATACAGATTTGTTAAGATTTGCTGTTAGCAGAGCTAACCTTCAGCTACTCCTCGAACTTTACTTCTTGAACCTTTCACGTGTACATGTGGAAACTCACAAGTACTTGCTGGAACACAAAGGTGTCAGATCAAGGAATTAATCAGTCATAACTTGCTCTGAACCAATGATATAATGTGGATATGCCACAATTTCTGATCAAGTTCAGCAAATTGTATTATTTTATAAAGGTTTCGATCTGGTCAAATATCAGTTCATCATGTGAAACTAGATAGAGAGTTTCTGTCTTCCATCAGACTTCCTATTGCCTGAAATTTTTAGAGGAAGATAAAATAAATTTCTAGGAAATAGAAAATTTGCTTTAGGCAGCTGTAAGTTATTTGGCCTAATTTTGATGATATTCTATGGCCTGTCACATGCAAAACACTAAATCAATGTGTCTAAGGCCTGTTCTGTCTTTAAAAATCCGTTTTCAGAAGTCCATTAGGTTTATGAAGGAGAACTATTTAAATACGTTAGAAGATTTTCCTTCTGTTTACCATAAATGTTTTGTATTTTGCGTTCCGGCAGCAAAATCTTTGCAGTCAGTTTTTAATAGCTATTTGGACAGATATTTTTCTGAGATTTCGAAACATATCAAAGTAGAAAAGGGATGTCTTTCTTGACAAATAGAGTTCAGCAAGGCAGTTTTTCCCTCATCTCCCCTTATAATGGAGAATGGTAAACCAATGAAGGTTATAAAATTATTCTGGGAGCTAAGTGAGCATGGTAGTCTCTAAAACAATTCACTTTTGGAAAGATCATATGGTTTTAAAACATAATTTCTAGAGGAAATAACTGAATCTTTAGGACCTCATACACTGTGTATTTGAGAATTGTTTTCCTACCTAATGGTGTGTTTGAAAAGTGCCTATTTTAAAACAGCTTCCTTCTTGTTAGATACTAATGTCTTGTGCAATTTAAGAGACATTTCTTAGATTGCCAAACACAGTTTAGGAAAAAAGTAGTTTGTAAAAAGAAGAACAAGAGAGAAGGAAGGAGACAGGGAAATGCGGGAAGACACAGGAAATCTGAGGAAAGAAGATCTGTTTTGCCTTGTGTACAGAAAACAGTGTATGTTTAACTTAAAGACCATGTTCATAAATGACTTTCCTTTTACAGTGGTGGTGCCAGATACTCAACCTAAAGGGATGAAAAGATTCAAAGCCACTGGTGAAACTCAGGAGCTATAATGTATCAAAAAAACCCACCCCAAAACAGATGATAATGAAAGTAATGTGGTGGGTATCCAAAGAAAGCATAGAAAAAAGGAAATTATTTTATTACCTGGAAACAAAGAAGCTTTTCAAATATTTTTACTTCTAGTTATTTACATCAAAATTCAACCAGTTCTTTAAGCAGCAAAAATACTTTGTTCTTCAGTATTGTGATATGTTGCATTTACTTTTAGCTATCCATAAATTTAGTATCCAGTCTAAGCTACTTTTCCCAATTCTCTCTAAGGCAATGGAGAAAGGCAGTCACTTCCCCTGCTGACTTATCTCCTCTGTTTTAAACACCTGTTTTAGAATAGGATGAAGTGGCCTCCAGAGGAGCCTCTCTCTCTAATTACCTAGTTACACTGGAGAAACACTGGCCCCGACTTATACACATGAATTGAACAGCAGAGAAACCAAGGTCACACAAGAAATTCTGCACCTGAGCAGGATTCAATACAATACTCCTGAGTGCCACTGACATGCTTCATGTACTAGACCAACAAAATACAAAACTCATTCCTCAATTCCTCTTTTCACTCTTTCTTTTGCATGACTACCCAATTTTTACAAAATATCTTCATATGAGAAAAAGGTACTTTGTGTAGCTGCCTGTGTTAGAATCTAATAAAAGGAGAAAATTCTTAAAAACAAGAGTGAAAAGGATAGTCCTAGCACAAGAGGAAGTGAACTGTCTAATGATTTATGGACAAAAATAAAGAGAAAAAGAAATAAATGATTAATTTCATGCACCCCGTCCCCCCAAAAAATAAGCCACACCCAAAGGTGGCTTGGTTGAGAAATATATATGTAAAGATATGTAAAGACATAGAAATATGTATTCTAATTTTTTATGTCAACAGATTGAATTCCCAAAAAGTACACACAGAAGACTATCTCTTCTCTAGTAGAAAGTTTAGCTCATCTGTCCAATCTGTAATCCATCTGTCACTGAAGAAACAACCAGAAAATTTCAGCCAAAATGATTCAGACATTTCTAAGAACAAGTGAAGTAAAAATATTTTCTTTGCCTATGTTAAAAATACTCTGTCAGACTTTTCTTGAGAACGTTTAGCAATTCTTATTTTAGGGTGACAATGTACGCGTTGCTGACTGATGGAGATGATCTTTGTGTCTGGGACGTGTCTTTGCTGTTGATGAAAATGCATCAGTGTGAAACCAGACTGTTGTGGGTTTGGGGAAAAGCAAAGCTTGCAAAAGTTTCATAGGTACTCTTTTCTATAAAGAATAAAAGCATGAAGATGAAGGAAACTGCCTGACATTTCCACACTGTGCAGTGTTTGATTTTGCCGTATGTTCTCTAATACCTTGTCTTTGTATATGTGATTGTGTGTATATATACATGTGTGCTTGTGCTGTGTATTTGACACTGACCCAGGGAACTACAGGCTGGTCAGTCTCAAACAAAAGGATCACTTCAGGACCCGAAATGCTTTTACTGTATAATATCATCATTGGCACCAATCCAAGCATCTTGCTTGTTCAGATCAAAACTGCACCCACCCCTCTTTGGATTGATGCACAGAACAGGTTCAACTAAGAGTATGAACAGTAAATTTATATATAGTCATCTCATGTGTCCCACATTAATCAAACGGAGATAAAAATGTGACTTATTTATTTATTCTGATAAATATAACCCTGAATAAATTTGGTGGTTTTGTTCTATCAACAGTAGCTGTGTATGAAAACACACTACTGAGTTGCCAGTAATGTTCTTCCTTTGAGTATGCTCTTCAGACTGGTTTTTTTTTCTCCTATTACATTTATCCTCCTTTCTGTTATTGGCCCTTTTGCACATAATAAAAACTGTGTTATTTACAGTCCCAGCCTATTTAAGAGAGCTTAGTCAGTGTGTCCACTCTAAACAAGATATTCTGCCCCTCTATTCTGCTCTCATGAGACCCTGCCTGGAGTACTGTTTCCAGCTTTGGAGTCCTCAACACAGGAAGGACA
>KZ506582.1:103963-134138 GCA_002844005.1 Limosa lapponica baueri
GATGAAATGAGTTGTCATATTTTCTTTTGTTTGACTGCTAAGACAAACAATGCGGTCTTTTAAATGCAACATCTCTAAATACATTAGGCTACATAGCCTTTTCCTGTTTATAAATTTTATTATTGCCTTATAATGAAAAAAAATACAAAAATGAGGAGGAGAGATGTCATTAAAAGATAATTGTTTTATCTGCAGCTCAATCCCTTGAATATCAGGCTACAATTTCCCTTCAGGAGATTAAATACTTTGAAATGGCACTGCTAATTTGAGTGGAATACCAGGACATTAATCAAACATCCATAATACTACTTTGCTGGGTAGGCATGACAAGCCTTTAAGGAATTGAGCTGGCAACCTGAATTTCTAAGGCATCTGGAAACACAAATAATCCAGTGGATAGTTATAAATCTACACGAACTGAGGTGTGGGACCATCACATTTACATGCATATTTAATTCCAAGGTTAAATGAGTTGTGGAGGATTAAAGCAGTTTTCTTCGTAGTTACTATGCTAAAAACAATATGCTTGAAGCCTCGACTAGCTATATTCTCTATATTTTGTTTAATTCAGCTGTCAAAACAGAACTGCCCTCAGCATGTATAAAGTAACTCACTAAAAGGTCATCTTTGAATGTATTTTCATATTGAAGGTAATCAAAACAGAGTATAGCAGAATTTTCTTGGTAACTGATGGCAAAGCAGATATAGAACAGCATCACTGGGATGTGATGATGTGAGTAGTCCTAATGAAATGCCACTAAAGCTACTAACCATATAGACTGGAAAATAGACTCATGTGGGATCTAATGTTTCACTCATGGTAAAGCTTGATTTTCTGGCTCAGTAGCTGCCAGCCACATGGGTGGTGTTGCACCTACCTGATACAGTGACTGAAACACACCGCTTCACTCTGTTCATCCTCTCTATTCCTTTTGAATTGTCAGGGCTATAAAGGCGGCTGTTTCATGCTGCATAATTCCAACTGTGTGCTTTTTTTAAATGCAACATTACATTTACATTTCCAGATTAACATTTCTGGTTTTGAGAAGAGAATAATAATCTTTAAAGTACTTTTTCTCTTGACGTATTGTTTTTTACTCAGATTAATGTAATATGTAATTCAGATTAATTACATATTTTTGCATGTAAACAAACTGGGAGGGAATGAAAATGCTTAATATAAATCCCTACCTGCCTCATACGACCCCAAGCAGACTTAGAAGGCTGAGGAGCAGGGCTCTGATGTAACATAGCAAAAAACAAGCATATTAGGAAAAATACCACAGCCCTTAAATTCACCAAGCTCTTCTTTGAGAGGGGATTATACTTATATTATCATAGAATGCCTGAGTTTGGAACAGACCTCCGGAGATTCCCTAGTGCAACCCTTCTGCTCAGACCAGGGTCAACACGAGCAGGTTGCTCAGCAATGTGTCCAATTGGGTTTTAAATATCTCCAAGAGCGGAGACTCCACAGCTTCTCTAGAAAACGTATTAATTATCATTATTGACCTGCAGTATTATCATGTTTGTCAACCAGTAGAAGTTTGATCAGATCAAGAAAACCTCTATAAATGGCAGAAGTAAGTTCGCTCAAACACATCTGCAACATCCCCACATTTAAACTTAAATCTTGGCAAAGGTTTGGAAAATTCAAGGTTTTTTTAATTTTTGTTTTTTTTTTAAATCTTTCACATCTGTTTCACAGTTCAAGGCAGACTCAGGAAAAGAAATATAAACTCCATCAGCTGCCACCCTCCTGGCCAAGGAACAGAGTACCAAAAGCAAAACACCTCCTCAGTGTTACTGGGAGATTAATCAATTAATTTGAGAATTCCAGTTTGATTTGCTAAGATGGACAGCTCAGATTTGGTTCATGTTTCCATTCAATAACTGAGATATATATCTGAGTGGAAAATTTAATTTTTTCAAGTTGTGTTTGTGTCAGTTAATGATTTTTTCATTTTGTATTTAACTGTTGAACAATACAAATTTTCTTCTTTAGTAGTCACTTCAATAATATTTACACCAAATTGTCAGGAAGATATTTGCAACATCTTTCAAAATTAATCATATTATCTAGTTATACAAATCTACTTTCCATAATACAAAAGAATGGACAGTGCTAGCTGTTGATGAATGAATTAGAGTTTAGTTCTGTAAAACATCAGACAGCAGTTTTTCATTAAAAACAGCACCTACAACTTAACGGTTACAATAGTTATTATCCTACACGTTCAAATAGATGAATTCTCTCAAACAAAAGTAAATTAGCAATAAATTTTCTTCAAATTTACAGAATTACGCTTACTTCCATGAACTCTTGATCTGTTTCCCATTTCTTAAGAAGAGCTTATAAGCTCCAAACTAGAGCTTCCAAACTAAAGCTTGTAAGCTTCCCATCTGTAGCTCTCAGTCAGGCCAGCATGAATCACAAGGAGCCAATTACTGCAAAGTGTTGCCATGCCAGCAGTGGCATTCACTTTTCTTTAATATTTTCACTAACCTTATTTCCCCTGTGAGCAAAATAGCTGCTGCTGTTTGTTCAGACTTGGCGGCCATGGTAGGACTAGCTGTCAGACAGCCTGAGCTCCTCTTACTAATTTCAAGCTCTGTTGAGCAGTACTGTGGTGGCAAGACTATCACTGTTTAGGAACAGCCCTGGCAGGGGGTGAAAAAAACTTAAGGAAATCTATAGATTTTGCTTATGAGAGAAAAAATGCTGGAGTTTATTATGGAAGAATTCACTGTTACTCAGTTCTTTAAGCAAAAGTGACTAGAAGGAATCATAAGACACTGAACAGCACACCAGCTGCCAACATATGCTAACACATGGTATAGATTCAATTAGGATGATTAGAAATGTTAAGAATATCTGAATGAGAATCATTTAGCTTACTGAAACTGTTTCTTCTAGAATATCATGGCCAAGGTAGCACACGTCTGAGCAACATAGGTACAGAAAGACTAAGATACAGTTAGAAACATAGAGACAGGCATGATGATGTAGACTGTACCTACCACAGACCAATAGGTCAAAAACCTGTTGTTGTATTTTTTCTTCCTTTTATTTTTTAACTGATATAAATTAACTGTGACACTGTTAACCACAGAAAAAGTACACAGACATCCAAAGCAGGCCAACTTCCAGGCCATTAGAAAATACTGCCATTAGTTAAAACCATTTCTTAGCAGAAGGATATCAGGTTCAACAAAAGAAAATGCCAAGCGACAACCCTGAAGAGGAATAAGCCCATGCACCACCAGTACGTGCTGAGGAGCCAAGAAGATGAAAGACTGTTTTGCAGAAAAATACCTGGAGGTCTGGTTGGACAACAAGTTGAACATGAGCCAGTGATGTGTCCCTGCAGCAGAGTACGCCAAAAGCATCTATAGTTCCATTAGGCAAAAAGCACTGCCAGCAGGTTGAGAGAAGTGACCTTTTCGCTCTACTCAGCACTGATGAGACACACCTGGAGAGACATGGACTAACTCCAGTGAGTCCAGCAGAGGCCCATGAAGCTGATGAAGGGAATGACATAACTGATGTGCAAGGAGAAGTTGAGAGAGCTGGGGCTGTTTAGCCTGGAGAAGAGAGGGCTCGAGGGGATTTGATCAATGTATATAAATACCTGATGGACATAATATAGAGAAGACAGAGTGAGCCAGACTCCTCTTATTGATGCCCAGTGATAGGACAAGAGGCAGGGGGCCCAAGCTGAAACACAGAAGTTTCTATTTGAACATAACAGCTTTTTTACTGTGAGGGTGACTGAGCACTGAAACAGGTTGCTCAGAGATGTTGTGGAGTCTTGATCCTTGGAGATATTAAAAACCTGACTGGACATGGTACTGGGCAACCTTCTAGTTGACTCTGCTTTGAGCAAGGGGGTGGACTCTGGATCTCCAGAGGATCTCCAGAGATCCCTTCCCACCTCAGCTGTTCTAGGATTCTGTGATTCTATAAAAGGTTGAAAATATTCAGCAGACAAGATCTAACTAGATAGAGCGGAATATCCTGAACCTCCTCCTCCTCCTCCAGAACAATCTGGTGAAGTGAAATGAAGCGCAGTGGAAGTGAACAACAGGAGATAGACCAGGGTGATAAATAACTGTGTCTGCGATGATAATAATGAGAGTATTCTGACTTCATACAGTGAAGAAACTCACTGTGTAGATAGCACTAAAATGGAAACAACGGCCATGGCCCATATTTATAGCAGTACATGGGACAGAAGAATACAGATTCTGGAGCCAAAATTAAATGAATGGGTGAGAAGAGCAAGACTGACCAAAGTCATGCACCAGTCTGGACAGATTAAGTTTCTGTTCATATGTAAGTCTACTGCATGGAGAAAATGTAATCAAACTCATTAGAAACTGGAAAAATCTCATTAAATAGGTGGAACTATAGTTTATTTTATGAAACTATTATTTTAGATGAGTTTCATCTAAGTGAAAATAGAACCATGATGCTGAAACTTAAAAGTTTATGGGGAACTTCTACACTAAGCACTATGGGAAAGTCCAGAGCTGCAGAAGAGCCCACAGATCACACTGAAATAAATTCTTTAAGTAAAGAGGAATGAAGATCTTATAAAACAATGAGGAATTAAAAAGTCAAGTTCATTTTCAGCAAATGAAACTCACTTTAAGGAAGGCGTATATAAGGAGACAACGATACCAAGAGGAAATGGACGCATTCACTTATTTAAATGTTTGAAATGTAAAGCATAAAATGGGTAAATTAGATTGCCTGATTTTCTGTGAGGACAGTAACTTGACAGAGTTATGAACTTAGGGGAAGGAAGCTAATCTTTCAAACATGTCATGCGAGCTTACAAATTACTTAAGCAAGCCAGACAAAGGTTTTGGCTATAGCAAATAAAGTAATAAGCCATATGGCTAAAAATAAAAAAAAATTAAAAATTACATACATGGAAAGAGGATGATATTACCACTCTCATATCAATTATTGGATACAAATTGTGAATAAGAGACACCAGAAAAGTTGCAAGAGCAATAAACATAGTAATGATGGGAAATTGTAGCTATTTCCAGGAAGATTTGGATAAACATCTGAACAAGTAGTATCTGATCAAACTTCAGAAGATGGAAGCTACTTCGTTAGACTTCAGCTTCTTCTTGAAACAGCTATTCAGAAAGAATACTCTTGTGGGTAAACAGTTCTTGTGAGATGTACATTGAACTTGTTTCAAAACGTATGTCTCAAAGAGCCTTTCTAAGCGTGATACACTCCAGTTCAAAATTACAGCTGGAGTGAAACACACGCACAACATAATCCACTACTGAGATGTTCACTTTCAAAAAGGGGAAAACTTGTTAAAAGTAAACTAAAAGAACCAGCCAAAGAATAACACCTCTGTAGATACTGTGGAGCTTCTTTCAAGACACCTTATCAGAGGGACAAAGTAACTATAAAATCAACCTGGTTAAAGAACACAAACAGTAAAGAACAACAATAGTTAAACAGTAAAAAATAACTGGATAACAGAAGTAGAAAGTTATCTTTCAGAAAATGAGTATTGTGTCCACATAAAGTGAATGGAAAAGACCATAAGATCCAGAAGGTTAAATCTGAAACCTTAATAGGCCAAAAAAAGACTTCGAAGAACAATTTGCTAAAGGCATGAAGTTATTAGTAAGATGTTTTCAAACATGTTAGATGCAAAGTATTTGCCACAAAGTTTGTAGAGTCAACAGATACTTAATAAAGGAAAGGAAGGATACTAAATATAGAAAAGGAGTAAGATCATGATAGAAAATCTGAAGTGATTTGCATCACTTTTCACTACAGGAAAACTTAAGAAGAGTCCCATGTGGGAGCCTTTCCTCACAGGAAATTATTTGGAGGAACTGTCTCAAATTACGGTGTCAGCTGAATGTAAGAACAAATAAATAAAATAAACAGTAATTCCTTATTAAGACTCAGTAGTATTTAATGATAAGCATTAAAGGAACTAAGAATTAAAAATTATTCACTAGTAACTGTGTTATATAGACTAACATTTAAATTAACTGGAGAATTGGAGGAATGAAAGGCTAAAATTATAGCAACTTTGGAAAAGTGCTTCAGGGACAGTCAAAACTAATAGGTTTGATTTCAGAAATAGGTTAATTGTTTAAAAATCTAATAAAGAATAGAATAAGTACACATCCAGTTAAATAAGCTAACACGGAAAAAGAATCAACACAGCTTTTGTAGAGGGAATCCATGTTTCACAAACCTATTAGAGTCCTCTGAATTAGACTGCAAGCTTGCAGGGTGACAATCCATTTGTTAAACAAACTAGACTTTCAAAAGCTTTCAATAAGAAAGTAACAGCAGCAAAAAAGTTTGCCGATTAAGTATAATTATATAGCATGGTAAAAATTAAATTTGATTACAGAGAAATGCAGAGAGATCTTTTAGTATGGGGAGTGTGGGTAATAAAATGACAATTTATTATAATGTTAAAGCCCATGGGTAAACCTTTATTAGCTATTGATGCACAAGCATGGGCTCTAAGTTAGCCATTATTACCACTCTGAAAGGAGAGCTTGGAGTCACTGTGGATAGATTTATAAAGTTCTCAGCTCAGCGCTCGATGACTAATTGCACTGAAGACATACTGCATTTTTAAAATTATTAGAAAAGGATAAAGGAACAAAATAGAAAATGTCTTTGTGTGGCTGTGTAAACCTCTAGAGAGGTTTGAAGACTGTATGGAAATCTCAAAAGGGGTAGCCCTTGAAAGGCCTAAAAAAGCAAAGGGTAGACAAGATCATCAAAAGAAGGGTAGCTTTAACGTTTGAATGTCCAAAGAGTATTGCATATAAAAGAAAATGTACTTTTTCATTGAAAAATATATAAAGGACACAAAGCTATGTTTAAGGACTCATGATCTCAGGTTTTTCTACTGCTGCTTGGCTTAGCAATCAATCAGAACTTTTTTCTCCAGGACCATGGCTGGCATTTGGCCAAAGTTAAGAATAAAAAATTTCTAACATGTCTAGCCAGGAAATATATAACTTTCCCTGAGTAAGATGTAGGATGTCTGTAACTAGAGTTTATGTATTATTAGCCTACAGTCCAATTCATACATTGTTGTTAATGTGCAAAGAGTAGAAATTTAGAAAGATAATGCCTGTAAATAAGTAATAAAAACTTGAAATTCTTATTAAAGGTTTTGAAGAAGACCAGAAAATTCAGAATGATGTACAGAAACAGATAGGAGACAATTTATATCCTAAAGAGATATTAATTGGAAGAAGAAAGAGCAAACAGTTTGAAAAGTAATCAGTACAATGTCTTCAGTATTATGATCCATTTGACAGAGAAGGATAGACTCAATGACTGCTCAAAGATCACTGACTACTCTGTGGCCTGGAATTCAGCTGAGCATTTTCCATCTCCCGGATCGTTTTCTATATTTATCACAATCAAATGTGAAAAGTATCCAGCAAGCCCTGTAAAATCATTAGACAATTTTAGTAGAATGGCTGAAATGAAATGGTTGACATTCAATCTTCCGTGTGTAGAACACTTGTACGAAACCCTATAACGCGTATAGCCAGGGATGTGTGACTCCTCTTGCTTCAAAGTATCTGTCCATTAATGAACAGTTTCTTAACTGTTTGAAGTCAAGTTCACGGAGCACAAGAAGCCTTGCTCAGGACTAGCTGTATGGGAAAGAGGAAGTTTTGAAGATCACATGCTTTTGAGTTACCCTTATGAAGAACAGAATTCTTGAATGTGATACATCTGCCCCAGTTTAGGCATTTAGAACTTAGCCAGCTGAATTTCAGGTAATCTCAGAAGGTTTCCTTATACTTAAAGGAGAGAAATAGGCCTCCTGGGGTGGGGGCAATTCAGCTTCCCACTTTCCGTTATTTTAAAATCCTACTTTGGAATAAAATTAATGGATCTTGGGAGGTGTCTATTTCTCTCCACTGAAGGGGACCCTTAAGTTATTAGACCTATATGTCTTACTTTTAGGTGCCTAAATTAGAGGAGAAGAATCTCATCTTTATGAATCTTTCCTTCTTCCTTTGGAAATATCTTTTGCCATTGTGCATCACTCAAATCAGGCAAATTATTTTCTATTAACTATTAAAGATAAAGTACATTTCTTGTAAGCTTCAGCCAAGAAAGTTTTAGTTTAAAGTAAAAATTCTCCAGGAAGTTTTTCCAGGTGGAAATCGGAGTTTATTACTGAAAGAAATTTTGCAACCTGAACTTATAGAGTTTGACTATAATACACATGTAAGAACAAATTATGTTTTGTTGCCAAGGCAACAAAAGTAAAAAGCAAGGAAACTAATGGAAATTATTTACAGCTCTGTGGGACAGCCAGAGATACAATAACATACTGTATTTCTTAGAGAAAAAAATATGATCTATCAAAGTTATTTTATTGCAAGAAAAGATGCAGCAAATGACAATAAGGAAAATCGCATTTCTAATAATCCAAAGTAAGTTTTATTTAATAGTTCATCAGGTGAGTATCAGGAAGTATTATTTCAGTCTAAGAATTCCACCCCTACCTATTCTGTCCCATATTAGGGGGATAAAAATGCTCAGTTTTGTGGTTGTTATTATTGTTGTTATTGCAATGGAATCCCTGTTCTTTTATTCTTTCTTCTTCCAGACAGCTTAATATTGTTTTCAGAAACATTTAAAAATTGTAACAAGGACAGTGCGATCCAACACTTTTATTGCACAGCTACTCGGCAGAAGACTATAGAGCCTATAGGCTTAGAACACAATAAAAACAAAAGAACACCTGTCTCTAAGAAAAGATTAAACACTTTTCTTAAAAACCTATGGCCAAATTGTGGCCCCTGATTTTAGAACAAATTTGCTACTACTTCTAGGAAGAATTACAGGTCCAATGGGAGAGTCTGTCTTCCAATAGTTTTCATTGTCCCAATCTTATTTTAAAAGATGGCAAAAGTGGCAAAAATGTAGTTTGAAAATTTTCTTTAAAAATGCTGCAGCAGTATCTAAAAGCTTGACCTTGAATAATCTTGCCTGGGTCATAAGACACTACCCAGAGTAATGCAATAGGATCTATAATTGAAAGTTATGGGTTTTTCTGCCATTAGCTTCCTAAAATACAACATATCAAAAATCGCAGCAGTAAAAAAAGCAGCAGTGAGTCCATACATCTCCTCAGAGCTGACTACACATTTGCTTGATCATGTAAAAAAAAATAAGCAAACAAAGAAACCAAATTTAAAGATACTATATGACTGTAGTGGTAACAAACAGGGTCTCAGATATTTGTGGGTTTTTGGAGGGACTGAGATTTTTTTTTTTACACCTCCAGTGGCGTAAAATCTCATTGCCATTTTGTAACTGAAAACTAAGTCATAAATAAGCCATATGAAGATGACATCTACAGTTCACTTATAAAATCTTTGAACATTAGGTCACCTGAACTAAATCTGTTTAAAGCTCAGAAGTAATAAGATAGCAAAGATGATATTATAGAAAATTCAATGCTGTTTCCATCCCATGGAGTTCAGAATTACATTACACACAGAATATAATTAACTCTACTGTATTCTTTTCTAAATAGCAGGTTAAGAGAGTAGAATTCATCTATTAGCATAAATAGAATTAGAGCAATGACATGTACTACGTTAACTAAAACATCGGCAGAAATTGAGTTACAGGAGAAAAAGAGGATGTAGGCAAAATGCATAGTCATATCTAGGGAGTGATTTGAACTATAATTAAAATTAAAAACTAGAAATTAATACAGGAGTCTGGAAGATGATGCAGATTTTCAAATCACTGATTAATATAGGAAGCAGCAGGAGAAGCAGAGAATGAAAAACTCTCTCTCTGTAAAGAATAATATGTCACCGGCGCTATGCAATTCCCAGGCCTTAAAAAGCAGATCAAAAGACAGAATGAGAATGTGACATCCTAATGGTGGGATTAATCTCAGTTAACATAGTCAGCTAGAATCTAGGCTGCTCTACTAGGCTAATTATCAGGGCTCCTGCTGCTGCTCACTGAAAATGTGGACTACTCAGAGGGCTGATCACCCTGTATATTCTGGGCTGAATTACCCACATGAAGTTTATCTTTCTTTCCAACTGCATATGGAGGGAGCCTGGACAGCTCTGTGAAACTACACTTCTGCCTTTTAAAAAGCTAATATTAATGTCAGTTAACCCCAAACAGAGAAAAAAATTGCGTGCAAGCAATACTTTTTTTTTAAATATTTAGTCTTAATCTGTGCACAAAATAGTGTTCAGTAGATTTAGTATCTGAGACGTTTCTAGTAAAAGAAACGGTGTGAATCCACACCAAAACTTCAAATGAATTCTGCAGTGAAAGGAGAATATTTGCCAAAACAGTTAAAAATCCTGCCCCTCAGAAAAAAATGTGGAGCAATATTTTTATAAATAGACACTGCAATAAAGATGACAATTTGTAACCAATAATGATGGTCAGAAAGGGTGGCTATTGACACTTCTTATCCCATTACTGCTGAGCAATGGAGAGTGATGGGAAGGCTATATTTATACTATCTAACATAATCACGTTAGCGAGAGGAAAGTGGAAATGTTTCCAGGAAACATTCTCACTCATTTATACAAATTCAAAATGACAGATTTGTGCTTGTTGTTCAAGGTCTGTAAAATCCATGGCAAGAACAAAGATTCAAACCTAATACGTTTATTAAAAGGACAACACTAGTTCCTTGTATCTTCTGGGGTTTTTGCATGAAAGCAGTATTTTGAAAGTGTAATTTTTTTATTTAGGTAATACAAAACACAGCAGTTCCTGCAAAGTGCAGTTAATCCCTGTCTAGTCAGTGCCATTCAGCCTAGGCCTGAAATTACTTTTGCTCTGTGCAGAAAGAGCCTTTTTCTTTAAGAGAGGTTTTGAGG
This sequence comes from Limosa lapponica baueri, assembly GCA_002844005.1. NCBI lineage: Eukaryota > Metazoa > Chordata > Aves > Charadriiformes > Scolopacidae > Limosa > Limosa lapponica. Next base: position 114,875 of record KZ506582.1, read on the forward strand.
ACTATTTGCTGTCATGCAATAATTCATATTCCTGTATTAATAGAATTTCTTGGCTCTAGTCTAAGCTCTTGTCAAGCTCATGTAACAATAATACCACATCAGAATGGTCTATTGTGAACTGTATCACCTTAGTCACGTGTAGTGTGTGGCATTAACACAGACACGCACCTTTCATTCACACAGTGCTGGAGGTCATACAAATGCCTGGGTGTTTTTGCATGTGGCAGCGTTATCCAGCTCACCCCTCAGAAGTCTGAGCAGTGCGAATACGTTTCGTGATGTAAACCTCTTCACAAGGAGCCAGAAGTATAACCTGAAAGATCAGTCAGTCTTCTTTCTTTCCTAAACGTGGCTGTTTGAAGGCACTGTTAAAAGAAGGTGCAGTCTGACGGCCAGAGACCATGTTAAAAGTAGTTTTATTTTCAAATACAACTAATTAACAGCATCCACTCTTCCATTTCCCCCATAAAATTTCTCTTTTAGACTACTGAGGGCCTCTTTCTTCATATGCTGCATCCTGCCAGACTGTGAACAGCCAAACACGCCGAGGTAGCCCCCATCCTAGGGAACCCTGTCACAGCTGACAAAGTGCTGCACCATATTGCCAGTCATAAAATGTGGGACTTAAAATCTCCAGATGTAAATGTGGCATTTCAATCTCAATATTGTGTGTCTACTCTACTCTCAGATGTAAGGCTTGATCCAAAACGTATTAAAGTCATTAAGAATCTTTCATTTGGCCGCAGTGAGCCCTGAATCAGACCTCCGAAAGCAGCTAAGTTGCTTTTTGAAAGTGTCTTCTTGCTTTTACAGTAGCCAAATAGAACTAGAGCTTGCTCATCTTTACCAAACTCTGGGGTCCAATCATGCAGTGTTTACTCAAATTAAAATCCCACTGAAAACAGTGTGGATTTTTTTCCGCCTCTCAAGTGTATGATAACAGGTCAACAGACAAGCCAGCAAAATTCAGCAACTCTCTAGTAAGCTTATTAAAAAATGGAATGTCCTAATTAAGGATAGAATAGTCTCCTCTGTGAAATCTACTGCCAGCAGTGAAAAGGACAATAATACAATAGTGTCTTTTCACAGATATGCTCAATCTGTGGCATACAGTAACTGGCTAATGATCTAGTTTCTTTTAAGGGTGTAGACCACATATTCAGCTAAGGTAGGCTGATCTACCACCTTTTCTTGAACAAACCTATATCAACTTATATCAGTTGCAATCTGATCCGTTTGGGTTTTTTTTGTGATGTCGCCATTGCCCACATGTTCCTAATTTGTCTAATAAGGCACACAGCTTTGCTCAGTCAGTAAAATATGAAATCCCTCTGCTCTTTTGCCACTGCTTCTCTAAACAAACACAGTGTCAGCAAGGAGAAGTGTGCTGGTGCTGACTTTTTATTTTTATTTTTTCTGTATGCATGAGCTATAAAAGAAACAAACAATAGATACAAAAGAATCATATACTCTTTTTTTCTAAGGAATGCACCTCATCAAAAGATTAGAAATCATATTAAGTGCTGACTGCAGAGAAATCTGAAGTTATTAGCTTCTGCAGAGATGAGGTTTTGGTTTTTTATGTTTTTTTTTTGCTTTGATTTCTTCCTTCTAGTTTCTTTCCTTTGGTTTACCTCAGTAGAAATGTACAGCATAAAATGCTTAAAAGAAGACATGTATCTAAACAGAGCAAGGCAATACACTGACTAATGAGCATCTCACTAAGTACATCTATATGAAAGAATAATTTTGAAACTCTTCACTCTTTAAAAATGTTCATTATATTCACTTTAGACCATGTAATTGTATGGCAAATTGAATCACACTAGTGAGCTGAAAGCAACTTAGGAAATATCATTATTGTTTTATTATTCTTGTTACAGAATTTAACTTAATTTGAAATCTGCATTATTGCCCTGACAGTGAAAAGCACTGAAATCTTATTCTGGGCACATTATGTACCCTTTGATAAGCATATCTAAATGTGTGTGCTTAAATATCATTCATTCCACAGCAATCATTTTATTTGTCCAACTAAATGCATTTTATGTTTGGGTTGGTTGGGGGTTTTTTTGGTTTAGGTTTTTGGGGTTTTTTTCCTGGACACCATAATCTTATATTTAATAATTAATAATAATTGTATTTTCACTGTATTTGCTAAACTTCATTTCTGTAAAACTCAAAAAAATGTAGGGAATTTTATGAGAGTAAAAGGAATATTTTTACAGTCCCATACATGTTACCCAGATGTACAAGTATCTCTCTCACACTGAAATGATGATACTCTCAAATTTAGAACTATTTTTTCCTTAAAAAAGAACTATTCATGATTTCCCTATATACAATCTACTCAATATGGCCAAGTAATATGATTTTGAAACTCATTTACATTGGTGTATATCAGAGGTAGACCCAATAAAATGTGCAGCAGTATCCTGTAGTAAAATTATATGCAAATCAAGCTGACAAACTTTAGAATACCACACTAAGTAATGCATCAAATCCACTCTCCAGATGTGTCAAATGACACAGATCTGCTCTGGAGTCCAAACAGAACACCCAACAGCAAGGCTAAACAGACAGATCTGCAGGATGAGAAAATTAGGAGAGGACACTCAGCCTCCTGTTCCTTATGTTACTGAGCAGGACGAGAAAGCACAAGAGAAAGCACAAGTTCTGTCCCGCAACAGAACTACATCTACTCACAGCCTGAGAGTACTCTGCCATTACCCTCCTCTCTGTGCAGAGTATTGACCTCTGAAAGTCAAGAAAGTATTTTAAAATAAGAAAATACAGTCAACATGGTTTTTAATTTTCTTTTAATATTAGCTTTACACATACCAACCTGAACTAAAGAGATTTTCAAGACTTACTTTGCTCTCAGATCCCCAGTTGGAGAGGTTTGCTAGCAAAATTATTCAATTGTTGTCATTATAACAAAAGAAAAGGGAAGTAATAACAGGTTTAGGAACAGCTGTGCACTACCCTGCCTGTATTTTACCAGACAGCTCTGCTATGTAGTCTCTGAATGTTAGTGCCCTGTGAAGGACTCTGTCCTTGAATTTTCTTTGAGACACTTGATTATTATCTGTGTCAGTAGAGGACACAGAAGCAAAAATCTACCTATTTTACACATTGTTTAAAAGCTCTTTCTCAAGAAACAGTATTAGAGTGGTTTCCTTTTGTGCTGGTTAAAAGATGCTGCTTTCCAAAATTTTTGCAGATGGATACCCTCTGCTGTAGCAGACTTACTATGATAGAACATTCAGCATTAGAACAAGGCATTAGAAGAAAAAAAAGTTTTTAAGTGAAATGTGGCTTGATGGATTTGAAGGTCTGAGAAAAAGGGATTTTTCTCTTTTAATTTGAAAAAAAAAGAAAATCTCATCTGTTTCCTTTGATAGAGTTTACTGAAACAGATTGAATATATAGCAGAGCATCTGTCACTGCTCTTTAGTATAAACAGAAAAATGCAGTTAGTCACTTATTGCTAAGCTGCTTTTAATTTCAATAATGTTCATACTTTTTTTCACAAATATGTTTGTTTGTGTTTTGCTTCAAAAAATATTGTGAGCTGTTTTCTAAATTAAAATCAGACATTTTAATACCATATTTAATTGTTAGATGATTATGGCTTCCTCCTGTATGTATATATATGGGTGACAAAAAGTATGATTCATCTCATCTACTGTCAGTCAAAGTTAGTACAAGCAAGAGGCTCTCTCTTTCTCCCTCCCCAGCTAAAGGAGAAAACAAATGCATTCACAAAATATGTCAGGCACCTATATTAAGTATCTATTGTAGGATGGAATTTGATTGGAGAAGGATATTAGATAGCATTGGTTATTTCCAACAGAAGTAGCCAAGACTAGTCCCTAATGAAGTCAATTGAAAGTATGGATTTTATTTATGTATCTTTGACTATTGATTGTAATTCTCTAGAAGTTTAGTGTCAGAATTTACCATATCAGAAGCAGCTTCCAAAGTTATTTTATCAAAGTTAGTTCCATAACCACGGAAGTTTGCAGTACAGGATAGATAGATAGAAGGATAGTTAGGAGAATGAGGAGAGATGACCTGCGCTAATCAGGGATTATTAATTTACAGTTGGCTGACATGTCATGACATTTGGAAACATACATTATATCCTAAACCACTCTGCAAATCTGGATTTCTTTTAAACAAAATCAAGAGTGCTATTTACAAAATTGCTAAGCATTTGGCCAAAGCAGTTTATCAAAATTCAGTAACTTTGTTTAGTAACAAAACCCTGAAAAACTGTGTACTTTCTAGACTGGACAACTCGGGAATTCACATGACATTACAAGAATGATTATTAGGCTTTGCAATTATTTTATACATATTTCATGCAGTTACAAATTTATATTATTAGGCAAACTTGTTCCCCAAAATCTGATATGCACAGCTAAACAGAGTATTAATGTGTTGGCTGCTGTCAAGTCATTCATTTTCATTTTAAATCCCACAGTGCTTATTACATTTAATAAGTGACAAGCAAGGTAACAGCAAAATTTGAAGTTTAGAAAATTATTTGAGTTAATCCAAACCAGAGGATTAAGTAAAATCTTAGAGAGAACTAAACAAACGAAGTGAAGGGGGAAATGATATTCAGAATAAATAAGTGCAAAGCAATTTATACATGAAGAAAATCTTAAGCTGCTTGCCTACCTCTGTATCAAGAAAGGAACCATTAGTCATTGCAGTAATTGAGAGATATTTGCTTAATTTACAACTGCAGTCAGAAGGCAAACAAAACATTAGGCTGCATAAGAAGTAAGATGATGAATAGCACAGAGTTTCAAAGTTCTTTTGTATAAATCAATACTTTGGCTTCATCTGGAACACTGTATGCACTGCAGCATGGTGTGGGGAGACAGATTACACACAAGATCCTAGCCTTTATGTATTATTCCAGCTTCCACCAGGCTTTACAAGATCAGGAAAGAATCTGTGCACAACTGAAAGGAATATAGTGTTGAGTTGCCAACATCAAAATATGGCAACTGCGGATGAAGGTGAATTCTAACCTAAATCTCTTGTTTCTGTTTTCAAGGAGGGCCATGCTTTTTATTGGTTAGTTACCTCAAAAAACTTCATGGAGAAGAGAAACCTGGAAAGAATGACCAAGATCAAGAAATACACTCATTTTAAAAGTTTGAAAAGACTGAGATTTTTTTACAAAGAACATTCACAGAAAGAGCTATGATGAATGCATATCAAATAATGAATGAAATAATGAATGGCCTACAGAAGATAAATGTCTGTTCTTCTGGTCTTACACCGCAATTAGTAAGACAGCACAAGGATAATAAAAGAATCAGCAATTTTAAAAAACAGTAGGAGAAAATACTTCTTCACATGATGTGTAATTAGACTGTGGGACTCATTTCCAACAGCTAAAGAATACTAATGAGAAAGTTGAGAGACTGCTAACCCTTTGCCTCAAGATGTGAACTGGATACTTCCTATGAGAGATCACTTTAGGGTAACGATACCCAATTTGTGAGGGTATCTAGTTACTGTATATTCAGCATAAGAGTCTAGTATGAAACACGGTAGAATGAAAAAATTAAACACCCAAGTACATAACCCCTAAGGTGCAGGAGACAAGAGACAATACCAGAGACCTGGACTCTCAGGTTCCTGGTTGATGGGCCATTAAAGAAATCACCCACAGCCTTAAGGAAGTTCAAACTGAACTTCCTAACTGGTAAGAAGGGGGAAACAAGATTACCGTTAGCTTCATGGGAAAAAGTAGATTTGTTGTGGGATAGTTGAGGTGTCATATGGGATTATATAAAAATTACATTTGGGACATTTGAAAAAAGAATGAAAGGCATAAAAAGGGAGGGATCCAGGTGATTTTGAAGTATAGGATAGTGGAGAGAAGCAGGGACAAAAGTGCTGCCCAAATGTAAGCAAATTGTCACTATTCTTGTATGTCCAAGCCTGCACCTGACTGCTGTCCTCTCTCCTCAGTAAGCTTTATTCCTGACTGTGCTGTGTGAGCGGGCTCTCCAGTGTGTTTGTGTGTGCAGTATCCATGCAGTCACCATCAAACTTCAAAGCAGGCCAGGTGGCAATTAGGACAAGAGCCGTGGGTGACAATAGCTGAAGAAGGGGCTATGGGCCACAAGGGCCTGTTCGTTCAGTGACCAGCAACTGTAGTGACTGGGATCTGGAGACCAGCCTTGGATGAACAAAGTGACAAACTACTGGGCGAATCTCTGAGCATATGTGTGTGAGAGAGACATTAGCAAAACCTCATCCTGATCTGCAGAGCTGGGGCCTATGTTGTCCATGTTTATGTAAGTGTTTTTGGTGTTTTTGTGGGTGCCAGTAAGACACTGCTCTTGTGGTGGTTGTGTTATTGTGTGTGCATCTGCATGTTTGGAGCTCCTTGTTACTGGTCAAAACTGCAAACGTGAGCAGCAGCAGCCACTTCTGTCAGATTGCAACAGGCGGAACCTCCAGGTCCAGAAGCCCACCGCGTTTGGAAACCTTTAACATTTAGAGCACAATGTGGCAAAGACTTTTCCCAATTCTGTTTATGCTGAAGAAATTGCACTTTTTCTGAAGGCTCTGGTACTGGTAACTGTGCAAGTCATGCATGGGACCACACGGCCCTCAGGTCTAACAATATATACTCATTTTTTTGAAGACTTCCTGTGTGAAAAAAGCCCTCTTAACTAGCAAAATTTATATGGACCAAGAAAATACAAGATATCATGTAAGAAGTATTCAAACTAAACAAGAAATGACGTTGACTCAGTTTTGCTTTTTGTAATAAATAAAAAGAATGTAAGAACAGTTTGTGCTTAATATTTGTACCATCCTTACCTATAAACTTCCCAGTTCCATTTCACTGTGACAAGCAGCCTGTAACAAAGAGATATTTACTATGGTAAGTAACATGCATAAGGATCGTATTTCATGCAAGTTATTTTTCAAATTTAATGTTATGTAGGTAGCAATTTTCATGGTCGTAAAATTGAGTTAGCTTAAGAGAGACCTATAAAAATTAGACTGCGTATATCAAATACAGTGGTAAAATGTCACACTGAAATCCATTGCAGTAGCCTGTGTAACTGTATATTCAGAGCATTGGTTCAATTCACTTTGGAATAAATACTGAGTGTACAAAGAACTGCAACTTCTATTGAATTTAGTGGTGATCTGACAAGAATAAAAAAATGAAAAAAATTAATAAAGATTTTAATATTTTACTTTTTGGTAATGTTATTACAATACTGTGTTTCAGTTTAGCTAACTACTTGGAAAAATCACCATTTATTTCTGTGTTTTTTAAGCACATACTTAAATGATGTACTGATGGACCACGAAACAGCAGAGCACTGTCAGGATTGTTTGAACAATTTCTTTTAAATAGGCAGGGGTAGGTTTTCAGAGAAAGATTTCCATATGCACATAACAACAGGTGCAAAAGTAGTAGCTGCATCAAGGAAATCCAGTTATCTATTTGCACCATTCTTCACGCTCATTCCATCAGTACTGACTGCCATGAAACTACAAAACTTTTCAATATGCTTCAATTGCCCAATTTACATTTTTAGGGAAGAACAAAATTCTTTCTATAATGTATGAACAGCTATTAAAATAAAAAACTATTGCCCAATAGTGAAGACAACAGTCTAATCCCAATAGGTTAAAAATTGGGGGGGTGTATTTTTTTGTTTGCTTTGGGTTTTAGTTTTGGGTTTTTTGGGGGAACAAAGTGTCCAAAAACATTTTAGTCTTTATTAGAAGTCTGTATACTAGAATGTACAATTTGATGCAAGTGATGAATGGCCACTTTTGCCTTCAATCCAGCGGCCAAATGACCACAGACAGAAACACAGGAGTCATTTTATCTAAGATCCTTGGCAATCTTTGGTTTCTCTGCTAAAATGGCTTAAATAATACTATTTGTGATGATCTGAAATGGGCATTTTTGCTGTTGTGTTAATCTGGGAACAAAACAAAACATCCTTGAAGACAGTCTGCAACTGTAAAATAGCCAGTGCATATCAAGATATAGAAATATTGGTTGCTATAATACATACATAACCTACCCTGTCTGTCAATCTCTTTGGTTCTTTTTAAACATATAGCCACCTTAAAACTGTAAAATAACTGTCTCCAACTACTATAAAACAGCTCATCATAAACTAAGCCACATTCAAACATCTAAATGAGATGTGAAATGCTTTGTAGTCTATGATTCAACCCATCAATTACATCGGCCCTCAGTATCTTCTGCTTTTGAAAGACTAACTGCAAACTGTAAAAATCACCCACTTTATCTTTCGTCATCCTCAAAGACAGCAATGTTTCTTCAGATAGAAGACATTTAATCTAAAACATTAGAAAACTACATTTTTTTTGGTATACTGATAGCTGAGACACCAATTTCTTGTGCAAATATTAAGATTTGCTAATTGCTGGTTATCTATTCCTCCCCCTTTACTTTTCCAGTCATCACCCCTTCAATATATAATTTTTTATAGGCGTCCAAATATTGAGGTGAATCTACACAGACTTTTTCTTAATGTGAAGCCTTCAAAGGCGATTTGAAGGCTTACAAAATCAGGAAAAACACACTTTTTTGAATAAAAATTAGAAACTCCAGAATTAGAAACATGATGAGTTAATCTTGGCTAAGGGCCAGAAGCCCACCCAGCAGCTCATGAACTCATGAGTGGAGGTAAAGACAGGGAGATCACCTGCCAATTACCATCACAGGCAAAACAGATTCAGCTTGGGGAAAGTTAATTTATTGCCAAGTAAAACAGATTTGAGTGGAGAGAAATAAAGGGGAACATTAGAACAAAACCCTTCCTCCTCCCTCTCCTGGGGCCATCTTTACTCCTTCCCCCCTGCCTCTGCCCACACCGCAGCAGCACAGAGGGGACAGCCATCAGTCAGTCCAGAGCTGCTCTTTCCCCCTCACACTTTTCCCCTGCTCCTGTGTGTGCTCTCCGTGGGCCATACTTCCTTCAGAGAATGCTCCACCTGCTCCAGCATGGTCCTCCCCGGGGCTGCAGTGTGGTTATCTGCTTCACTGTGGCCTTCCCTGGGGGCTGCAGCAGAAACTCTGCTCCAGTGTATGGACCACCTCCTCCCCTGTTTCTCTCACTTTGGCATTCATAGTTCTGTTTCTCACTTTTTTTCTCCTCCTCCTCCTTTGTCTGCCTGACATTTTCTGCCCGGTCTGAAATGCACTTTCTCAGAGGTGCCGCCATCTTGGCTGTGGGAGTCAGCCATCTTGGCTGCGGGGCTGAGCCCTGCCTGGGGGTGAGGGTCGGCCGGAGCCGGCTGGAACCGGTTGTGACCAGCTCAGGGCAGCCCTGGCCTCTCCTCACAGAGGCTGCCCCTGCAGCTCTCCCCGCTACTGGATCCTTGACACCTACACCCCATGCAACTTTAAGGGACAGGCTGCAGTCCGGCCTCTCTTGAAATGTGACAGAATATCCCCAAAATTTGCCATGAGGAAAAACAGAAGCGCTGGTACTTCTGGGTACTGACTGACTGCTAGTCCGGGATCCGCACCCAAGACGCTTCGAGCGGCCTCTTTCTACCACCTGACTCTCCTCGTGTCTGAGAAGAATGCTCTCCTGCAAACCATCTAGACTCTCATTTTAGCTATAAAAGGTATAAAAAACATCGTTATTATATTTTTTATATGTTGTTATTATATAGTGTGTTTCCTCCAAATCTTCAAAACATTTCCAAGCCATATAGACATCCCACTTTCATCCGTGACAGACAGCTGTCTCATTTCTAGGTAAATGTAATGACAGAGTGGATGTGCAGGCATTCAAAAAAGGCGTTAAAAGATGAGAAGCTGGGAGATCTGTTTGCAGAATTTACAAAAATCGCATGAGGTTTGTTTGCAGTTTGCTGCTCCCTGCATACCTTTAACAGTTTGTTTGTGTGGATCTTCTTGTAATGTCAAGAAATTTCAAAGGAAATGGATAGCCTTAGTTACCAAATAAGAATCACTGATATTAAAAGGATTTTATACTGTTAGAAAAAAGAATTTAGTGTTTTGTAGGGAAAGTACAAATATAGATTTTACTCATGAGCTACATTAAATGTTTTTTCAACTAGTAATTACTTTAAATCTTCAAAATGTAAGTTTAATCTATGAGTATTCATGAGTCTGTAAATTTTTTTGTTTAGGACTGATTATATTTCTCACTTTCTCCTCACTGTCCCACAGCAAGGACATTTCCTTTGTATCAATTTTATTACTATTTACTCACATTTTAAATAGCCAAAGATGTTTCTTTAGGACTTAGATGCATGGTAAGAAAGGCAATTACATTCCTCCAGTAATCAGGAAACAAGGTCATGGAACGTACAAATGTACCGAACATTCTGTGTATTGAAAATAGGCTTAAAAATCAGCAAGTGCATGGAATTGTAAATGTTAATATTTAAAAATAAATTATTACAATCAGTCATCATTTAGGAATTTTTGCAAGCAAGATCAGAAACAGCCATTCTTTAGGATTAAATACGCATCCACAGCAATCATTGCTCTGGCAGCTAAATGAGAGTATACATAAATTACTCTGCTGAAACCCAACATTTATATAAACAGGAATAGTCCGGAGATTCGTGAACATTTGGAAATGTCTTTGACCCCTTTTTTCCCCTCTGCTCTTTCACTTTATACCTTCACACTCTCTGGGATATGCTGAGAAGACCTCCCCTATTCATTCAAATTTCAAAATGAGTGGAACTTTTCTAAAACAAAACAAAAACTTTATTTCAGGCCTCAAATTAGTCTAGACTAATTAGTCAGACTAGAATTTCCAATTCCAAAACACTTCAAATTAAAGCACCAGGCAGAAGAAAAACCTTTTCGCTGTCTTTACTATGCCTTTTTATTCCCTCCTTCCAATACAGCTCTTTTTCTGCCATCTTGCAGCTGGCTTCCAAAGGTCACTAATTCAGCCTTATCATCATTTCCCATTTCCCACTTTCCCAGTTTCAGTGCCAATAGTTCAACTTTTCTTTCAACTCAGAAATAGAATGTCCTCATAAGCATTCCAGAATGCAGATGATCTGGTTTCATAAAGAAACTTTTAAATTACTTTGATAGCCTGTGACAGAAAGAAAGTATTCTTGGAAAACAGTATATTGAGAGGTGTCTGTAAATAAACACAGTGGGGAAATTGTAAACGATGCCCAGGCCAATAATTTCACACAGCACAGTGCTGCACCATTCAAATTTAGCAGCTTAGGCAAAGAGTGAATCCAAGTTAAAAATTCTAGAAGCAATGTAATTGAATCCAATTTAAACATGCCAAACCTGATTTCACTGCATGGAGGTATCCAGGCAGCTTTGATATCCACCAGAAGTGTCATCAAATACTCTTGAAGTCTACAGGCTAGCAGGATTTCCGAAGTGGCAAGGAGGACACTGCAGTCAGGTGCAGAAGACATCTGTAACCTCACTGCCATCAACCTACCAACTACCTATTGGTTACTCCAAATATAGTGAATCCATACTACAGCAAATTCACAACTGGTGAAAGGAGAGATTTTTTTTCCTTTATAAATGACAGCAGGGACATAAAATGTAGTTATTTGCTTAACTGCTGTATCTAACAGTCTTGCCAAGATATTTTGGGTGCAATAATAGAAAACATAAAATCCCGATATGGCAACCACAACAATAAAAGGAACATTATAACATGCTTTTATTTTTATCTCAAATCGATTTATTCTTTGGAAACCAGAGCACTGACAAAACATAGGACTGGAAGTAACCTCTTGCATCATCAGATGGTGTTTCCTATCATTGTCATTAGCTTTTCCAAATCCAGCCAGAAAGACACTTAATTTTCTACCCCTACTGTCATTTGGAAGGATGATCCTGATTGTTTTATGACCTACGAATTGCTTCTAACTTCTAGCCAAAATTTACTCACGGCCAGTACACACTTACTGTTTTTCTCTAATCTTTTAAAAACACCTGATTTTTTTTTATGTTTGGGTTAACAATTATTTTCTCTATGGCCATACTGCATGCATTATTATTAGACTTTGGTTTTCATCAGGTTGAAGATGAGGGATGTCCTCTGACTAATCAAAATGGACAGATCTTTTTCCTCCTCTGTCATTTTCATGTATTCTGCCCAAGTTTATTGTGGTTTTCCTAGTAATTCCTGAGCAAGTGACCTTGGACTTTGTTTTAGTATTACATTACGTCTGATTTCTGTTTCTTAAAGCTCGAAAGTAGTCCACATCCCTGTATAACTTTTTGATCATCCTCTGTGTTGAAATGCCTTTAGATCACCACCAGATTTCATTAGTTCATTCCAACTTCTGTGAAGGTCATCTAGTAACTTTGTTCAAAAAGCAAGACTCAGATTCACTGATTAACAAATGCATATTGTTGAGGAGGTTTTTAGGACTCAACACTCCTTTCTAAATCATACCAGAATTAAAAAAAAAATAATAACGTAAGCCAACATTTTTTGCCTTTTTTAAGAAACATAATTGCTTCATAATAAAAAGTCAGTTAACATTTTTCAGATACCTGAAACAACTCTCACCTTTGAGATCCAACCCTAATATTCAGTACAGCTCCACTACTGCAAGTGTAACTTGTCACAAGTAGCATATGTAGTTGAAATAATTCCCCTAGTTTACCTTCTGAATCACATTTGACTAATTTACAGTCTGAGAGGAACAGGGCTGTTGATAATTCTAACTATTTGGGCCCTTTATCACTAAGATATTTAATAACATACTAAATGTAAGTATGAGTGTAGTTACCAAGTGCTTCTCTAGGAATGGCATAATAATGGAAAGACGCTGGTATTTCACAAAATTTCCCAAGATTTGAGTCTGAGTTTGCCTCTGGAGCCATGTTGAGAACTTCCCAGAGTTAAAACAGCCATTTCGTCTGGAGAGTCAAAACTACTAGTCTTGTGTTTTAACCCCAGCCAGTAACTAGAACCACACATTCACTCACTCACATACACACACGCCCATAGCATAGGGAGAAAAAGGAGGGAAAAAAATGTGGATTGAGATAAATACAGTTTAATAGCACAGTAACAGAAAACAAAATAATGATGATAATAATAATGGTAAAAGAATAAAGTGACGTGATGCAATGCAATTGCTCTCACCACCCAGTGATCAATTGTTCATCCCATCCCAAGCAGCAATCACAGATTCCTGCCCCCCCAGTCAACCCCCACGTGTATACTAAGAATGATGTCTGTGGTATGGAATATTCCTTTGGCCAGCTTGTCCTGTCTAGCTTCTACGGGAAGCTGAAGAAGTCCTTGACTTAATATAAACATTACTTAGCAACAACTAAAACAGTATGTTATCAACATTATCCTTGTATTAAATCCAAAACACAGCAGTTACTAGGAAGAAAATTAACTCTATCCCAGCTGAAACCAGGACAACTAGATACATTATTAATTATCTCATTTTATTCCACACATTGGCTAGAGAATGTGGCATTCCTTAATCATACTAGCCCAGTTACTATTTTTGACTTGCATGCTTTGCTGAATCAGGACTTTTGGCTCAGCAGGTCTATTAGGCTATTTTTTATTCTTCTGGTGTTCTACACAAAAAATAATCAGTACTAGAATTCTCCAGTCAGCACAAGTGGCTTGAACAAATACCAAAACATGTTTAATACCATGGAAATGTATTATACGGTATATATTACAAACTTACTCCAAAGCTTTACTTTTTTCTCTCAGCAAATAGAGTCTATAGAGAAAGCTGCACTAAGAACCCTGAGGCAGATCAATTTTTATGGCCATAAAATATTTTTTCTTTTTTATTTCCTTACTAGAAGTGAGGAAGGATTTCTGACCGATGATGTTTTCTGATGTTCAACTAATTATATACAAAGATAAAGGTTGTTAGATGAGGAACAGTAATATGTCAAAAAATTAGCAATAAGGCAGTAAAAGCAACAGAAAATCTGTAATACAAAGTTTATTGTGACCTTTTTCATCATATTGTGTTTATAGAAGAGATCAAAAATTTGGGGGCAAATGACTAGTTTGTGTTGTGCAGCAAACATGAATTTCAGTAAGCTTCTGTGTGAATTCTGCATTATGGAACAAAATACTATTAAACAATGGAACCAGAGTTGTCTTGCCACATCTGTCAGTCTGATCCTGGACACGGAGGCATCTAATATTTCTACATTATGAAAGGAAGGAATTTCCAGTATTCATGAAAAGGGTGGCAAGAATGGCAAGTAAGCAACTTCTGAGAATTAATCAAGTACAATTCCAAATGTAGCTGTCATTTAGTGCAGTGACTCAGTGACTGCATTCATAACAGTAAATGGTTTCGTTTACTAAGACTAGCTGGCACAAAACTGCCAGTATCTCTGCAAGTAACTCTATTCTTCTCCAGAACAAGGAGACTCCCTGAAAACTGCTTAATGGAAATGGTTCCTGGAGAGCTCTGATTTTCGAAGAACTGTTTAGAAGAGATTTGAGAAGATCCATTCTAACAGCTTATTAATATCAACAATCACATTGCAGTGCAATTGAACATTTCAAGGTACTGTTAAATTTAACAGATGCAGATTTATAATTCAAATATATACTTTACGTCAATTAAGGCTAGTGTCCAATACTACAGAAAATGACAGAGAAGGTGAAGAAACAAATAGAACACATAGGGGGGATTTTTCTGTAGATTTACTCCCAATCATAAGACAGGGTTGCTTGAAGACCTGAAAGGTAATTTGGGAGTAATCTTCAAAATCTGTTATAATTCTTGAAGAAAATTTAAAGAAAATTTTTCTCAATAATTTCATCAAACCTGAAAGAAACATTGCATGTCAAGCAAGTCAAAGGGAGAAAAACTGTCATGAAGAACTGACATTTTCTCAAAAAAATTACATTTAGGGCATTCATGTAAACTATGACAGCTAAAAGAGGGAGCAGGTGACCTACTTGGATAAATCTGGTGCTCTTCATTGATTCAAGAGCAAGGGGAATACATGTAAAGAGTGAATGGAAATCCAAACTAACCAAGCTCCTCAGAACCAACTGGAAGTTGATTTGACAGACATGAAATGAGATTCAAATAGGAAGAGACATCCAAACTATCAAGAATCAACTCCACAGTAATAAAAGTAAAAATAAAAACAAGGCAGTAATTGGTCATAACTCAACAAGAGGGAACACTTGATAACAAGCAGGTGACCTACGTATAACTTAGTACACCTTTGCCCAGTTGGAAAGAACAACTCCAATTATTACGAACAAATGCTGAGATCTTCAGATAGAAAATTAAAATGGCAGCTAAGAGCATAGTTAATTTTTTCAGACTGACTGGATCTGATAAATTTTGTGATAGGGTAATGAAAAGAAGGCTGAAATAATCTCTGAAATGACAGCAGTTATTCATGAGAATTTGTGGAGGATGACAGATGGATCAAAAAGATCAGAAAAAGGAAAAACGCAGTGATGAAGTTCAGCAAACAAAAGAAAAATACCTCAAGGATTATAGATCCTACCTTCAAAAGAACTCCAAAACAAGTAAACTGTTAGACAATTTGTAAATGTGGGGAAGATAATAAACGGCTGATGTATATTTGTCAGCTCAAATCATTTTAAGCAAAGCACATTTCTTTCTACAACTGACTAAGAGATCTTGTGGGTAGGGAAGTAGTATAGATATGCACCTTGACTTTAGGTGGCTTTTGGCACTGCTTAAAATGACAGTATTGTAAGCAAGCTAGGGAAAAAAGAGTTCTGGAATAAGTGTAAGATCCTCCATAGGCAGGATGCACTAATACAGGTGGGAGAAAACTGTTATGTATAATTCATATAAAAGATGTAATGTTGTTTAGCTTGAGAAAAGGGAGGAAGGATAGTGCTGTTCAAGTACAAAAGAATCTTACAGATGAAGAAACAGCCTTTTCCCATGGTGGGTATCAGAAGGAGAAAACTACAGTAATTCAGGGAAAATTGGGAAAAAGCACTAGTGCTTTGGAATAGAAAGTCAGACCCATGGGCAGCAGGAGAGAAAGGCAGAGCAGGCAGGGCCATCACCACCATCAGAGGGCTTTACAGAGAAGGTCAAAGGTCTGTCAGGAATGGAACATGTACAGTTGATACTGCTTTGAGTGAGGAGACAAACAAATTTAGCACCATACAATTCAATTTTCCTATCATAACTCCCTCAGCAATGCCTGCTGAGGTGTCTGTTGTTCACACAGCACAAGCCTTTATGTTTTCTGGTGGGTATGGTATGTTCAGTTTTGAACATCTCTCTAGAAACATACAGATACAGAAGCCTCAAAGATATGACAGAAGGATTTGGAAACTGATACAGACACGCTGCCTCCTTTATTCTTAACCTTAGTGCTGCATGGCGTGAAGTTGCAAATACTGAGGTTTATGTGTGTTTGCAGGGAGCACACAATATTCCACTGCAAAGGTCGTAAGCCATTAAAAGTAAATCAGAACTTCTTTGTGAAGCAGAAAGCCTCATTTCAGGCTTTGGAACTCCCTTGTTTACTTTACCCTGTTTATAAAATGCAGGTGATTATATTGTCTTATTTCTTGGGCATTTGTGTTGGGAATAATGACCTTATTTCAGCAAAGCAGCATGACAAAAGGATTTGAAGGCATACCTTAAGCAAAGACCCAGAAGTAGAAAGACTGCCAAAAGTAGCAAGAAATTCTGTATTTCTGCCTCTTTTTCATTATTAGTGGTTTTGTCTTTTTTTCCAAAAAATGACAAACCAATAAAAATCGTTACATTTTCAGCCAGCTAAAAAGAATTTTAATTCTATTAAGCTTTGGAGACTTAGAATAATTTCTGTATACCTTTAAGCATTTACAAAAAGACAAACCAACTTGACATATGACTTTGCAAATCATGCTAAAATGTGTGTAAGTGCCCTGGGTGACAGAAGATCAGAAAATAAAAAATATTAAACGCAATTGTCTGAAGTGCAGGTGGTGTGCAAGATACATCTTGAGTGATGTTGAGATTATACAATCCGATGAGCTTGGAAACTTAGAGTATCCCTCTTTCTGCCTTGCCCAGACCTCCTGCAGCTGTCTCCAGGGCCTGGCTTCCTTTTTCAGTCACCCGGTCTATCCAGTAGTGATGCTGAGTGTGAATACCTGATAAATAGTTTACACTATCTACAATATATATGTGTGTGTATATATATATATATATACAGGTCCTGTGACAGATCACAGACAGACACACAGAACACTCACACGAACACCAACAGCACCAATGGTCTTACCCTTCTCCCCCCTCTGACTGAGCAGGATGGAGTTCCGATGGTGCAAAAATATGTGTATGCATATGTACAAGCTGAGTCCACCCCACAGCTGGCCTCAGACACTCAGTCTGCCCAGTAGCTGCCCTTTGATCCCAGTTGCCAGGATCTGGACATATGAGCTCCCAAGGCCGCAGCCCCACTCCTGTGGCTGGTACATATCCCCTCACTCACACACACATTGTGGTCCCACAGCCAACCTCCCTGTGCTCTTGCCCTTAGAAACAGAGGGTCTTTCACACCTAGAGACGACCCTTGGAGGCCCACTCACCTGCCTCTTACCCTGCCTCTTCCACAATCCTGTTACCATCCTGTTCTCCCACATCTCCCCCTTTTTTGTTTAATATACAGAATAATGCTTGTGTTAATATATCAGATAATGATTACATATGTATTACATCCTAATGATTACATTGAACCTATACTATTAAACCTACTATAAACTATAAAACTATTAACTATACTGTTAAACTTATTGATTTCTATAGCTCTCTCATATAATGTAATTAGTTTAGTTCCATGCAAATTCTATGCTATGGCTGGTTTCTACATACACTTCTTTTTCTAACATCATGCTTTACAAGGCAAGTACAGTGTGCATTTGAGCATACATGACTTGATTTATGCTTTTGTAACACAGGGAAACAAACATGGCAAACGTAACATAATCATTAACAGAACTACCAGGCCTGGTAATATTAAAACCAACGATACTTTTGTGAACAGAAAAGATTCATTGCTCTGTCGTTTCTGATGGTTGTTCATGATGCTCGGGTTCTAAATACGGTGGAACGTATCGTGCTGGGATCCACTTGGGACCATTTCCTGTGGAAACACAAGTGTATCCTCGCCCCCGAGTTATCAATGGCACAGGGCCTTCCCATTGTCCGGTGGCCATATCACGAATATGGACCATTGGCCGTGTTTTGAACATTGGGGAAGCTCCAAAGTGTTGATTCAGTCGTGTCATATCAGTGTTGTCTCTGTTTAGAAAATTTAAAACAAAAGTGGCTTTCCATAGTCGTTCTTGTGGTGGATCTCCCACACTCCCCCTTTTTTGTTTAATTACCAATTGCTTTAGCGTTTGATGGGCATGCTCAACAATCTCTTGCCCTGTAGGGGAGTGTGGAACTCCAGTGATGTGGAACATATAAAGAATCAGAACCTTATATATATATAAAGAACCTTGCGACAGTACAGTCCAATGATATCGTGTGGGCTGTTGCTGATTGACAGATGGTACAGAGAACGCAAACCGGGGTGCATCCCTTGGGTGTAGAGGAACAGCAAAAAAACAGTCTTTGAGATCAATGACGGCTATTGGCCAACTTTGAGGCAGCATAGAAGTTGAAGGAAGACCAGGCTGTAGCGCACCCATAGGCTCAATGACTGCATTTATAGCTCGAAGGTCACGTAACAATCGCCACTTGACGCTTTTCTTTGGTATTACAAATACAGGAGTGTTCCACGGGCTGGTGGTGGGTACAATGTGGCCAGCGGCCAGTAGTTCTTGTACTAAGTCATGCAAATGCAGCAGTTTATCCTTTTTCAGGGGCCACTGATCTACCCAAACAGGTTTTTCTGATTTCCATGTCAATGAAAGGGCCTGCACTCGCCTGCCCAGTGCAGTCCTTTGCCGCAGCGGGGGCACGGTCGGTTTGGCATGGACCGATTTTCTCGACCGCCTCGCTTAACTATTTTACAATGTTTTTTAAGATGCCCAGGCTTTCCGCAATTATAGCAGTCTGCCTTTAGAGCAGCCCCCACAGTGAGGTGTGTTGATAATGCATTAGCTAAGAGACTTATTTTATGAGTTTCTGTGCCGATATCTTGGCACGCTTTTATCCTATCAGTGATAGAGGGATTAGCATTCTTAATTGTTCGCAACACTTTACGGCAGTCAGCATTAGCATTTTCGAACGCTAA
>KZ506582.1:135663-167233 GCA_002844005.1 Limosa lapponica baueri
CGATCCTGTTACCATCCTGTTCTCCCACACTTGTTCCTACCCACATCAACAAAATCCCTCCCTTTTTCCGCCTCTGGTTCTTTGCCTAAACTTCCTACAAGAAGCCCTGTGCAATCCCAAAAATGCCCTTTCCCTGCATCACATAATGTATCCCATATCCTTACGCAGTGACCCCCCCCTTGATTTGGGTTCGCGCCCGTCATTGTGCCTCTGTGCTCCTCTGGTTTTGTCGAGGTGGTGGCTCTTTTGGGGCTGCTGGCCTGGAGCAGCTGGGGCAGGTTATTGAATTAGTCCTCCTGCCATTGTTTCTCTGCCCTTTCTTTGTGTGTGCAGATGAGCTCCTTATCACTTAACAAGTACTACATGATATTAAGTTATTCAGTGACTTGGAATTATTTAGGGATCAGAATACAACTACTAGAGAAGGAAGGATTTGTGAATACATTTTAGTGGAGTCCTCTCTGCTTTTATGAAAGGTAACAATATTAATCTTTTCCTAAACTCCTTTGATAGATTTTCATCTAAGTGAACAGCTTAACCCATAAATACAGCAGTATGTATGGACCTAATAGATGCTGCATTTCATACAATAAAATGGAATTTTTTTGGTTTGGAGATAAGAAGACTTAGGGAAAAAGTGATAGAATTAAATAGGCGTTTCAAAACTATTTTCGCTCTCCTAATCTCCATTGCCCTTTAAAGAGTTTTCAGAAGTTTCAGACATAATCTAAAGCTCATTAAACACACACATCAGTCTCCCTTTCCCCTTCGCTAGCAGCAATATTCCCAAGGAAACATGATGCCAATAGCTCCTTGCCCCTACTGGCACACTTGCTAACTTTCCCAAGAGCTCCTGGAGTGCAGAACATGAGTTATTGTTAATCTAGTATCTTTCATTTATGCTGGATTTCATAGCAGAAAATTCACCTTGATTCATCTGCGGAAAGCACACCTTGTTTAGCATCTGCTCCTTATCATCTGCACTTCTAAATCAAGATTTTCCCTGTGATATCTAAGAGAATCACAAATGTATTAAACTAACAGAGGGAGATCTCTTTATCTTTCCTTCCTCTCCTTCTGCATTTCTCTTGTAAAGGTTATTTTTTAAAAAAAACGGAAAAGTTCTGCTTTGGTTTATTACTTGGTACATTAACTCAAGAGATTTTTCTGTTGTTGCTGGGAGACAGTTGGAATGAACGGGGGTAAGGTTTAGATATGTTATCTCTCATTCTGCCTACCATGTCACCTCTTTCCATGTCACCTGATCCAAATGCCAAGCTGAAAACCTCAGGCGTACAAGAAATGTATGTCCTATTTGCTATTTTTCCTTTTCCATGCACTAAGGTACACCTTCACTTTTTTTTTCCCTTCCACTGAAGAGAGAGGAAATGAGTACCAAATTCACTGTGAAAGAAACTAATTGAAACTGTTGCCATTACAGTAATCACAGTCCAGGTCATTTCTGTACGGATAAATTGAAATGTTTATAGACACATTCAGAGACAATACAAACTCTGTGTACAGTGACATTAAATAAAAAAGTTGTTATTCATAATTCTAATGTTATGTTTTCTTCAATACCTGTAATTGATGTTCTTCTTGAGCTTCATTCACTATACAATTATTCAACTCTTCCATGTGAATGACAAATACATTACAAAAAGAAGATACCGGCTAATGTGTAACATTTATTGCATGGAGAAATTCCTTTTAATGCATATAAGTGTCTCTGTTCCATGCTTACTGGAAAAAATTACATGGTTTAGCAAAGCTGGTTTTGATCTCAATGTGAAAAGAATTTCAGCAGCTCCATTCACTTAATTGGATTTGCTATGCATTGTAAACCAAGCAGTACCTTTCACTCAGCTGCAAAAATAAGCCAGGCTTTAAAAGTAGTGCAGCTGCAGATATTTCCGATATACATTGAAAGTCACTAACAGGCCCATGCTTTTTTTTACTTCCTCACATAAAAGTTAAACAATGCACTCATGTCTCCTGCTTGTAGAACGTAAGGGTTAGGTGCTGCAAATTACCAGATGTCCAGAGACGTACCTGTGTGGTTCTAAATATGTTCTTACTCCCAGCTGGATGTGAATTACCATTTAAACTGAGGTATGTGTTTAAGTGCTTTGCTGGGCGAATGTAAAGGTTTTGACTCTTCATGAGATCAAGCCCTAGGAAAGTAGTAACTTCTTCCAATTCTCTTTTCAGCTAAGTGAAAGTGTAACATCATAGAAACCTCAACATCATAGAGAATGTAATGACATACCTAAGATAGATGTCTTGAAGAATTCAAAGAGTTGTGGTCAATGGCTCGACGTCCAAGTGGCGAGCAGCAACGAGTGACATTCCTCTGGGGTTGGTACTGGGACCGGTACGATTTATCATCTTGTTGGTGACATGGACAGTGGAATTGAGTGCACCCTCGGCAAGTCTGTAGATGACACCAAGCTGCGTAGAGCAGTTGACATGCTGGAGGGAAGGGATGCCATCCAGAGGGACCTGGACAGGATTGAGAGGTGAGCCCATGAAAATCTCAGGAAGTTCAATAAAGCCAAGTGCAAGGTCCTGCACATGGGTGGGGGCAATGCCAAGCACAAATACAGGCTGGGTGGAGAATAGATTGAGATCAGCCCTGAGAAGGACTTGCGGGTGTGGGTTGATGAGAAGCTAAATATGAGCCAGCAATGTGGGCTTGCAGCCCATAAAGTCAGCCACATCCTGGGCTCCTTCTCCTTTGACTGATTCTGCTTTAGCTAGACTAAAATCATTCTTCTCCCTTTGCAAAGTCCAGAGTCCTTCACCTTTAACTCTTGAGAGTTTTTACACATTTGCATGCAAATATTCTCACCGTCTCGTTGCAACATATATTTGTTTTCTCAAATTGTGTTTAAGCTACAAGATGGATCTTGATGCAGCTTTTCCTTGAGTTTATTCCAATCTTGTGTTTTTTGTAATAGCAAGAATAAGGTAAATTCCTATTTGTAGCACAGATACTTGTTTTAATGAGTATTTACTTGCGTAAATGAGTGCCTGCATAATTGAGTAATACAGGGGCCAGAGATAATTAAGCATAACAATATCACCTGTTTACAAATAAAACAATGTTTAGTTTCTTGAAGCATCTTCTCAACATCAAATTATTATATTGCTGCTTCCATACTGTGGGCATCTCAAGATTCAGTTAATTTATATCTACTACCTAGAATAACATTTTATGATAGTTAGTTTTATAGGGGTAACAAAGTGATTCTTTTTAATAAGGAGGGGAAGTGGCTCCTTTCAGTAAAGAAGAAATTTCAGGCTGGATTCTGCCTTAAACTATATGTAGCCTTCTGCTAATTCCACCAAAGTTAAATGTTCATGGATATGACTGTAATGTGCAAAGTGCTACCTGTAAGAATCTGCACAAACTTCTGTAGGAGGCAAGAAAGTTTACAGTATTAGCAAAAGACTTCTGGCACTTTTAAATTCCTGGATTCATCAAAGACTTAAAAGGTGAGCTGCTACAAGTTATTTAGAAATTAAGATGAAACAAGGATCTTAGCTTCCAAAACAAGATTGTTCAGACCAAGTAACAAGGAACCTTCTGCAGTCCAGAGTACCTCAGGCAAGCACCACCAAAAATCTAATTGCATAACGTAGTGAGCAACATTGAAGCCCCTGAAACATCTCTAGTTCTTCACTGTGCACATACTTGGAAACATTTTAACCGGAGTTCAAGTCCCATCCAAACTCCACTGAGACTAAGAAAATAAGCAGACCAATTCATAAAACCACTGACCTGAGCGCTAACTCCCTCAAGAATAACCAGACTTTTCAGAAAATGCAACTGAAGCAAGTCAGGAGAAAGACAAAGAGTAGCAGTGGAGGTATGAGAATTCAAGTGAAGTCCCCCTTCCGTTCTATTTGAATTTATCACCAAATCACGCTCCTGCATAGTTGTGCAATAACAGCACAACAGGAGAAGTACAGGATCAATTTTCCCAGATTACCTTCTATTGGGTACACTCCTGGAAAATGTGCATTTGAATCTCCTCAGACTGAGGAGAATACTGGATCTGGCTTTTCAATTCCTAAAGTATAAGTTCCTGGCTGGAGAATGAAAGCTGGAGACTTGGAACCTCTGCTGTTAGTGGTAAACTTGATTTCAGGCTTCCCTCTTCCCAGGTGCATTCTACTTGCATATTACACTGACAATGGTCACTGTCCCTTCCATGATCTTGTTGACTTTCAACAGAAAACAGCAACTGACATCTGTCTATCCTGAAGTTTTTGACTGATTCAGGGGAACCAAGAAGGAGTTTCTGGGTAATGAATCTTACATCATGTGGTCCTGGGTAGCCAGCATAAATCCCAATGACTGCAAGTTAATTGGTAATGACTGAACTACAAATGGTTTTTCAAAATATTTTATTAAGGAGATGGCCATAAAGTAAAATAAAATTATGCAACCCTTTCCTAACTGTCAAAACACATGACAATACCTAGTTTCACTCTCATGTTTGAATGAAAGTTACTTTTAATGCCTAGGATGTTCTAATGATTACTGTAGTCATAAAATTGAACAAACCTGCAAACTTAGATCTAATTCAAAGCCCATTGAAATCCCTAATTTTCATTGTCTTCATTGATATTTGGATCAGACCTCCTGATATGAGGAATAATCATAAATAATCAGTAAGAGAACAAAAATAAACCTGCATCTCATGAATACAGGGTGAAAGCTACCATGCATAATGTGAAAATGCAGGTAGGGAAAAAAACCACAAATGGGAAATCCTGAACAGCATGCTCAATCAGATCATTTCAATGGTATGCTTGCTGGTGACCCTCCACTAGGTGATAAGCATAATTGGAAAATGTGATGTATTATGCATTCTAGTGTATAGTCCAAAAGCTCAAATTTCCCCTCTGTCCATCAGTCATTAGTTCAAATGGGGAAAGGAGCAATGTTTCATAGTTAATGTGCTAATATGTGATTCCATATGTACTTAAAATCTGTGAATTTTACCTTAACATGATCCAAATAATGACTTCTGGAATTTGTAAATCTATTATTTCCCCTCTTCACTCTAAATGTGTACAATCAGTGGAGATTTCAATTGTGCTTCTGTCCTGATAAAGACAAAACCTTTTCCATTACCTCAAACTCTTCCCTTAGGACTTAGAAGCTGTCAGATTCATGGTTTTGTCTAGACTTCATCGTCATCTAGAGACAACTTTATCCCTGCTAGTAAGGTAATTTTTCCCATAACCAGTGTTATCCCTACTGCTATATTTTTTATGTAAGATATGAGAATATTGTAGTATGCATTTCTCATTCGATCATTATGTCTTTTTTCCTTTAGGCTTCTACACCTTTCATTGAGTAGAGATTTACTAGTCCCTGTTAAATTAACCTCACTTTAGTCATCTAGTTGGTCATCTAGCTTGATGACTTAGGTTTATTGACCTTTACTTGGTAGATAATTATACCTTTTGTCATAATTTTCAACATTCTGTACTGCTCTTTAAATAGATAATCCATTTAGATAAGCTGCATAAAAAGAAGCCAAAAAAAAAGTCAGTCTAAAAGAGAGGATTAGTAAAGAGAGATATGTCACAAAAGGCAAATACTATCATGTTCGTATTAACTTTCTCAAATTAGTACTTGGTTACAAAAGTCCACTGTTTGCTAATTTGTAGCTGAACTGAGAGACTAATGTATAATAGGTAACATTAAAACCCAGTATCTTCGAGGCTGGCTGTTTAGTTTCAGACAGATTCTACGTTTGTGTAGTGAAAACCTTTACAGTGGACTACCTCTGTATGCTGCTATTCCATTTCGTATTTTTCAACCCTGAATGACCTCAATGTTCAAAACTGCTCAACAAGGCCAACGACTATGTTATCAACTATAACTACTGGGAAGTATCACACCATCAGAAGGGAGAAGGATGTATATCACACTGCAGGTTTTTATTAAAACATGTTCTGAGAGTGTCTTAGAAGATCTGTTTCCCTCATTATTATCCTGTAAGATGAGAAACACTTGCCTTGTATTTAGATATAAACCCCCAGTATTTATGAGGCTTAATGGTTTAAATAGTCATCCATTTAACAGCTTATGATAGTAGCTACTGATCTTGAAATGTATGTGAGTATTTCTTTGTGTTTACTGATAACTGTGGAGGTGATTTAATTACCTACTTAGATAAACTACATATCATTAAGGTTATTTTGTAAAAGGTTTAAAAATAAAACTTCTGTGCACAGGTATGTATGTATATACAAAGTAAGCGCTGGAGGTAGGTGCTAAGGATCAAACCATAAAAAACAAAAGAGGTAGAATGCAATAAAATACCATTACTCTGTAGCTATTTACAAAACTGTAGAGACAGACCAATAAAACTTTTACCTGTGCTACATTTCAACAGAAAGCACAAATGTAAAAAAAAATAAAAATCTATTGATCTTAGTAGTATATTTTAACAGTCTTCTCAATATAAAATATTTTAGTCCCAGAAAATACTGTCTAGGATACTCAGGATGTAATAATTTGGGCACGTTGTGGAGGTGTTTGAAAAGTCTTATTTTTCGCCTGATTATATAAGAAGAATCTGTTGGCAAGATGAGCAATATATTTTGGCGTTATCTATAGAATTAATGCCTGCACTTCAGCACAGACTTAGACATAAATGTCTCTTATGTAAGTAATCCCATGAATTTCAGTGGAACTGGACATATAAACAGTTTAATGTAAGATCTTCTCAGGGTCATGAATCTTAACAGGTATTTTGAAAAATCTATGCTAATGAAAGCAATATTATGACATTAGTATATTTTAATAGTTTCATGTAGTTTGTTTAGCCTGATATTTCATGAATCCACAGCCTAAGGTTGAGTTCCTTCACAAAATGCAAGATTTCAGAAGGGCCACAGCCATTTCATGTACCTCATGCAAGGGCCTGACCCTGCAAGATATTGGATGATTTCTACTACCCAGAAAGACTATCAGAACCTGGCTGCATGGTGAACCTTGCAAAAAAAAAAAAGATCTAAAAGACAATGTCAGTCAGCAGAGAGCTCAGGAAATGAGTTTTATAATCCATGGTATAACACTTTCGTTGGTAACAATGAGTACTGAGGAGAAGGGAAGGATTTGGGAAGAGCATAGTGCTGCAAGGGTGCAAACCATGTAATTACCAGTGTTAGCAGTTTGCTTATTTTCTTTTTTGAGTCACATTTTGAATTTTTAAATAAAAATAAAAGCTCTGTCACTATTTTGAAGTGACCTAATTGACATGAAGGCCAAAAGCATAAGTAAATAGGTCACAGAATTTAATATCTATGTAAAACTACAAGAGTTTAAAATGCTCCAATATCCTTCATTCATGTACAATACAGAGAAAAGAATCACTCTCCAAGAAGTTGCCAGTATATTTGTTCTACAATAAAATGCAGGTTAATTTATTGCCTATTTTAATGTAAGAAACTGACTCCGTATGCAAATACTTAAATTCAGCATTATATACAAGGCGGAAGTCGGCTATTGCTTTAAAACTGTGCACATATGAACATCTGTATGTATATATGTATGTATATATGTATATGAACATATATATGCACATATATGTATGTACATCTTATTTAACTGCATAGCAATTATATAGAATTGGAGATACTGAAGTTGGCTTCTTAGATGCACTACACTCAATGAGATGTTGTGTCCCTACTACTGCTTTCTACAGGATCATATCAACACAATATTTCCAGTTTTAAAAAGAAACAGCACCACCTTGTATCCTGAAATAAAGCTACAGCTATTCAACATCTTAGTGGCCATACAATATATATACATGCATAGAAACATAATTATTCACAAAAAAAGTAAATACTTTTGTATTAGAAATGTCAAAATAGAACGTTAAACCTTGAAACTTTGGTTCAAGACTTATCTATTTTTAGAAGAATATTAAGGCAGAGAGTTGGATATATTTGAACTAAAGTACATTTCATTACTAAAGGCCCTTGAATATTGTTGTTTGTGAAAGAAAAGATTTGGTTTAATTTACACTATCCACAAAATCATACTACTTGGTTTTGTTATCTAAACAGTGATAGAAGTTGGTGAAAATGCTTCCAAAAAGGTCTGTATAAATTATTCATCAACTTTATTCATTAGCTTATACCTACTCTGCTGCACTTTAAATGTTTCTCATTGAAAGCAGAGATAATACAATAAGATGTAGGTAACTAGCTGTCCACTACTGAGTAAGAAAAACAAATTGTTATGTAGTCCATAGCTGAAAAACTAGTTGTCCAAATTTTATAGTGCAAATTTATTAATATATTAAAAGTTATGATCTATTCGTAAACCATACTTAATAAAAAATAATGAAATTTGCAATAAGAACTGTTTTCAGCTAATCTTACAAAGTACTTGTTAGAGAGAGAACTATTTCCTCACTCATCACTAGTGTGTCATGGTTGCTAAGACAAGGATGTTTGGAAAACTGCCCTTCAATTAGATACACTTTTTAAAGTATTGCATTTGTCAAATAAACTAAAAAATCCCTTACAGAAGTGGAGCTCATTAAAATTGCAGTCAAGTACTGTGTCACGTCTTGTTTTGTTTCCTCTCCGTTGCTTACAATACCCTGCAGAAGGCAGAAGACAAATTTTCTTTCACTACCAATTTTGACTTTCCTGCTTCTGATTTTTGCCATGTCACTCATCTTCCAAGCTCTAAGGCCAAGATTTGAGTGTCATTAGAGCTGACTGAACTACTGAAACATAAATTTAATTGTATCTAACTCTCAGAATAAGAATGCAGGGCTGACCCCAACTGTTGCTAACATTAACATTTATAAATCTCAATATATGCATCAAAATATAGTTAATCTGATCCTTCTAAATGCTGTTGGACAAACTCTTAAGTACAGAATTTTCTGAAGGGTCCTTTTCATGGGAACCTGTACAATATGTAAGTTTGAACTTGAAGGAAGGGCAAAGCAGCTGGAATCAGAATATCAGTATAACTGCAAGTGCTGGGCCCTTTTTCAGAAAGCAAGAAGAAGTCAGAATTAACCGAGTAGGAATATTGCTGAGTTAGGGACCTGTATGATTCACTAGGACAAAAAAAAAAAAAAAGTAGTATTTGGTTTCCTGGCTTGCAGAAATTAATAAAAAAACTGATGTGGGATATATGCAACCAGTTCAACTGAACACAGAAGACTCCTGGAGAACTTGGCATCATTTTTAAGTCATTCAGTTTGAGAGATTAGTGGGAAACCAGCAGACAACATGAAAAGAAAGATTAAAGCAAAGAAGGAGGCTCAACACAGTGACAGGGTTGACTGGAGAAGAAACATAAAATCAACTTTTCATTAAAAATGACAAGAACAACAGTTGTGGCATTATCTGAACCAGGGAGTAATTTTAGGTCCTTCCAATGTTCATTGGAACTACAGCTACATAGGCCTTTGCTGATGTTTTCTGTATTTTTCACTAGCATCTTTTTTTTTATATATTTCACATTATTTTATCATTTTGGGACAGATTTTAATTAAAAAAAAAAAAAACAACAAAACCAAAACTTACAAGCCTTTTAAGAAGGCTTAAGCTGGCTTTGAGGCAGCTGTTCATAGAATCACAGAATCATTCAGGTTGGAAAAGACCCTTGGGATCATCGAGTCCAACCACCAGCCCTACTCTACAAAGTTCTCCCCTACACCATATTCCCCAATGCCACATCTAAACGACTCTTAAACACATTCAGGGATGGTGACTCAACCACCTCCCTGGGCAGCCTATTCCAGTGTCTGTCCACTCTTTCTGTGAAGAATTGTTTATCCTAAAGTCCAGTCTAAACCTACTCTGTTGCAGCTTGAAGCCATTCCCTCTTGTTCTATCGCTAATTACCTGTGAGAAGAGACCAGCACCAACCTCTCTACAGTGTCCTTCCAAGTAGTTGTAGAGAGTGATGAAATGTAGAGAGTGTTGCCTAATTGTGGAAGTGCTTGAATTCATGCTGTCCCTCGCTGCTTGGCCTCAGGACCCAGTCACGAGCTCTCTTGTGTAGAATTCCTTTTTATACGCTGCTCCACTCCTGTTTCCAATGGAAATTGAAGTACTATCCCAAAACAATAATTAACTCTTTTCAGTCTCCATAGAATCCATACATGTTGTCGCAGCAATCCTATAACATACCAACAGGAGAAAAATATTCACCAAATATAGTGACAATGACTAACAAAACAAAGAAACAAAAACCAGCCACACTGTTTTTTCTCTCCCTTTTCGTATCAAAAAGCAAGGGAGCTAATTATTTTCATCTATGGGAAGAAGGTTCTTTTCCAGGATTTTTCACACAGTGGATCCAACAGCTGTTGAACAATGTTTAAGAGACTTAATGGGTAGATAAGAAATTTATTTCCTTTAGAAATATGGGAAGGTTATTAATAAGGCAGATAGTTGCTGTCACAATGGAAATACAGTTTTTCTATCATGCTTTTTCATAATATTTTCATCTACTCTTTTCTCTTTTTTCTTTTCCCCCGACAGCATGGTAATAACAATCACTTTCTGTTACTTGAAATCCCTAGCGTGGGGGGACAAAAAATTATATAAAGTATGCATATGTAAATGCATCTCCAGGAGCAACTGTTGAAGATACTGAACAGTAACTGACTGTGCCCATTTCATAACATTTTTATAAAGTAAAGAATGCACTGCTGTTGGATACGTTTAACCATATTTTGATTTAAACATACTGTGATATTTCTACAATTCATACTCAGCAGCAGCAGATCTCTCAGCTTCATAAAGAGCCCCCCTCTGCCTCTTTCAGTTAAAAATACAAGGTACAGGGGATATATTAAATCCCTTTGTTGTGTATTCTTTCAGAATTATTAATAATGACTTCTTCAGTGTATGCAAAAGCATACATATGTATACCCATAATGATGTTTACAGCATTATTAGTATTTAGGCATGATTCTGAGACTATAATTAAGCATTGCCACTTTATACTTTTGGAGAAATAGAACAATTTCTAGAACGTTCTACGATATATAGGTTTGGGGGTTTGGGGTTTTTTCCAACTACTGACATAGTTTTAAGATTTTAAATTTTTTTAATCATTGGAATTAGCTTTTATGATTGCATTTTCCCAATTATTCATAAATAATTCTCTATCTTAATAATATTCATTAGGTAATCAAGATGATCTGGGGCTAGTAAACCACTAAATTTAAATAAATGTAACCACTATGTTTCTAAATAGCCTGAACTGCAACACTGACACTATGACAGACATATCCATTTATCCATAGTCCTTTCAAAAAAAAAAAAAGTCACTTAAGAGAATGGATAAACTATGCATCAGAAATGGAAAATGGAATAAAAATGTTCTGAGGCTGAACCAATGATGCTAAAAATATTGTACTGAGGTGTTTAAAAACAGCTGCAAGTTAACTTGTGTTTACTATTTACTTGCACTGATTACTAGTTTACAGACTACGATACAATACTATGAAAGGCATTTTATTAACAGCAGAAAAATGCACAGATTTTTTTTTTTAATTAGTCACCCCCTGAACAATGCAACATATGCTCTTATTCGTGTGTACCTCTACAAAGAATATCTATCTCAGCTGTGGGTGGTGGCATATTCTACCTCTTCGACTGATGTTTAGAGCATGAATCTTCACTAGAGGAGGGAAGATGAAAGAAATATATTTCATATAGTCCTTGCACAGACATCTGTCCTTCCCTGGTGGTACTAAATGAGTAAAGGGAATAATGGTGGCTCCACTTGCCCATAGTGACATGAGACTGATTTACTGGAAAATCCACAGGCCTGGTGAAAGCAGTGGCCTGGAGGAGCTTCATGCAAGTGAAGGGAAACATTCTGCATCCCAGTACCTCCTCCTCAGCCAGCAGAACATGGTTTTACAGCTATTAATGCACGTGGCTTCAGTTTTCTCTCCATGTGCAGTTCATTCCAACATGAGTATTTGACACAAGTGATAGCTGTTTTTCTGTGTTTTTCTCTACAGTACCAGACACATAAAGTAAAAGGACTATAGGAGGAATAATTAGAAATTGATGCAACAATAATTGTCTTTGGTAGAGATGTTCCTCTTTCTCACTTTTTATAAAGTTATTATATTATTAGTGTGATTACTGAATGAAATCCAATCACAGTGTATGAGAAGAAAAAAATAAATACAAATTTGAAATTGGAACAAGCAGCTTAACAGCTTCCAGAGGTGTTTTGTGTGCTTTTGATATTTCTGTCACATCAGGCTCTGGCAAGAAGCCCAGGGCCTGAATGGCTTTGTACATTTTATTTATTAAAATACTCTGGAAACAGATTAACTTCCTTTGTGCATTATTTATTATTGTTTCACCTGCCATTGAGAGAAATAGCATGCACACTGATGAATATACTGAAGGTGGCCTACTTTCAGTGTAATGAAACCATAGATGCCTGTCATTCAACTTTTGCAATGCTACTTCATGAAGGACACCTTTTGGAACTCCTACAGAAAAATTACAGTAGGGAGATGCTTGCATGAAGAATCAAGGAGCTATTATTCCATCTTCTCAGTGACGCTCATCTTTTTCTCCTGGATTGATCATTGGTACTGCTCTTGGACTCAAGTTCTCTTTACTTATTTTGAGTGAGATCTACCACATGAATATCAAACTACAAAAGAAGTTGAATTTAAGCTACAAACCAATGCAGAAATGTTTTCTATGCATTTCCCTTTTTAGCCTTGTTCATTAAGGATACAGGTCTTCCGAGACATTAATTTCTGCTACCAGGTTCTCTGATTTTATGGATGAGGTGGATCAGGAAAAGTCACACGGAGCACTTCCATATTGGTGGAAAGTCTCCACTGACCACAGGGATTCTGCCCTCATCCAGAGTTTAGCAACACTTCTTACAGTGCAAACTCCAAACAGTATAACATGCACTGCTGTATTTGGAGTTATTCCAAAAGTCAAGTCACTGCCCAGGACTTGTGCTGACAGAAGGTTTAGCTTTTCTCTGTTTTTATATCACAGATAGGTGTATCATACTTTGCTTAAGTAAAAGCAAAACGAATAGCCCAAGGTAAATCAAACTTTCCTGTTTACAAGAAAAACAAAACAATGAACATGGAATGTGACCCCTTAAAGTGATGAAGCAGCATCCCAGTAGTAACAAATTTGCTCCTGACTGATTTAGAGTGTATGTGTCAAGACTTCAGATACCTCTTCACAATATATGTGCTGCTTGATTTTCACACTTGCAAATGCATAACCTTCTCATTTATACACAACTGCTAGCATGCTATTTACTTCAGGTATCTGCCTCAGCCTTTGCCTCTCTGTTCCCGCATCTTTAGCATCATTGTCATCTAAGTATTTGGAATGATGTCCTTTTTTAATTTCCTTGATAATTATTTTTCTTCCATGGAATTTACACCCTTTAAATATCATATCAAATCATACCTATTGTGACTGATTTATTTATGCAGTGTATTTAGCTCTTATAATGCTTTTTTCTTTTCTTCTCAGAAATCAATCCCGCCTGGTTTGCAGTCATTTCAGTACTTCTCTCTCTAAACTGTCTGCCTAGGAAAACTCTCAGAGCTGTCCATATATTTCAGGTGTTGAGATGCCTGGAATTGAGCACAGAATTCCTGACGTGACCTCGTAAGGGCTATGCAGAGCTTAACATTTCATTTCTGCATGACTTCATGCTTTGGTGCAGGCAGGCAAAAAATCTCACTTGCTGTTCTCCCCTGAGATGCACTGAATGAGTTCATCTACAATTTACTGTCCACAGTCACCCCAAAGTCTCTCTATTAGTCCTCTTCAAGTTTATCCTTTGTATGGAATATTGCAGTTCAGATTAATTCTTTCATATATGAAGGAACTGGATTTTCTAGAAAGCCATATTTTTCATTTAATTTCACTGTGATAATAAGTTTTGATAATATGTATTTCTCCTTATTTTCGTATAAGTACTGTGACTCCAAACTGTCCCTTAACCCCACAAAGTATCACATGCATGTCGTAAGTATCACACCAAAACTGGGCCCATCGTGAAAATTGTGGTTTAAACACAAAGTAGTCAATAATTTCCACCTCAAATACCTGCATCTACACATAAGATTGGCTCAAAGTGTTATGAGTCAAGTGAAGTGTGTGGGTTGAGCTTGGAGGGCTGCCTCTCTCACTCACTCTCCTCAACAGGATGGGGGGAGAAAATAAGATTAAAAAAATCATTGGGTCAAGAGAAAGACAGGGAGATTGCTCACCTATTACCATCAAAACAGACTCAGCCTGGGGAAGACTGATTTACCTGACTACCAAGTGAAATAGGTTTGGAGGGTGAGAAACAAAGACAAAAATTAAAACAACTCCATCCACAAACCTGCTTTTTTTCCCCAGGTTCAAGTTTCCTCCTTCATTCCTGACTCTTCTACCTCCCCCGACCCCAAGCAGAGCATGGGGATGGGGAAAGGGGGGGAAGAGGTCAGCCCATGACAGCACCTCTCTGCTGCTCCTCCTCCCTCCTCACTCTTTCCCCCTGATCCTGCACGGCTCCCCTCCACGGGCTGCAGTGCCTTCAGGACATACCCACCTGCTCGGCATGGAGCCCTCCATGGGCTGCAGGGGAATCTCTGCTCCGGCGCCTGGAGCGCCTCCTCCCCCCGCAACCTTAGTGCTCACAAGGTTGTTTCTCACACTTTTTTTCCTCACTTCTCACTGCCATGCAGTGGTTTTGTCCTTTCTTAAATGCACTTTCCCAGAGGCGCCGCCATCTTGGCTACGCCGCCATCTTGGCTAAGCCGCCATCTTGGCTAAGCCGCCATCTTGGCTGGAAGGCTCAGCCCTGCCCCGGCGGTCGGTTGGAAGCAGCTGGAACTGGCCGTGTCCGTCTCGGGGCTGCCCCGCCCTCTCCTCACAGAGGCCGCCTCTGCAGCCCCCCCTGCTGCCAGCGCCTGGGCGCGGACACCTCACGCACCCAGGACCAGAGGCAGGCTAAAAATATGAACAACATAATGACAGTGAGTGAAATATTAATGCCTAGAGATCTGGGGAGGCAGGAGGTGGGGAAAAGGGATCTTAATCAGAAGATTTATACACAGACCGGAAGCAGGAAGAGGAGTCAAAGAGGGCAAGGGAGAAAAGAAAGTAAAAGAAATGAAAAGAAAAAGAAAGGTAACTTAACGGAGAGCTTGTGAAGGTCTGAGTAGACAGGATTTGGACAAAAATATTAATCAGTAAAGGAAGGAGAATAATACTTCCACCTCCTTTCAGAGATGAACGTGGAAAACTTCATCCCCAGAAGTGAGTGTTCGAGCAAGCGGGAGGTGGCAAAGAAAACTGGTTTGCATTCTTAAATAGAGCAGCTATGAGCGAGTGCTTGCTATAATAAGTAGAATAAATAACCTCCATTACTGAAATGTATGTTTTCCCTGCTGCTCTCCATCACAGTTGATAGCTGTTCCCTTTAGATTTTCAAGTCTTTTTAGCCTACACATAAAAACAGGCACTTTATTAAATTTCACCTGTTTATTCCCTTTTAAAGATAAAAGTAAATGTACTTTGCTACTATCATTCATGTTAGTATGCCCGTGCATTCACGAACCACCTAGGTATTCCTTATAAATAAGACGAATGCATCTCTAGGGGGTGTTCTCCAGATAACTAATGTGTAAACTATATAGAAAAATGTATTACAACATCTTCCAGGCATGATACTCCCACTCTCCATAAGCATTTTCAACAGCGGTTTTGGTTTTTTTATTCTTCTTTCCTAGTCCTGCATTTCTTTCTGCTCTGCTTGACACCCTTCATTTGAATAAGACCTTCTCTCTGACAGTCATCAACTCTTGGTTCTTTGTATAAGCAACTCTGAAACAAGATTAACAGATGTTCCAGGCTTAGAAGGTGTTTTTCAGGACTGGTTGATCTTCCCAGCTCCTCAAAGGTAGGTGTTTCTTGGATAGAAAATCCTATAGGAACATGAAGGTAGTAAGAACAGTATCACAGAACTGTTTTATGTCAGCAGGCAAGCGTACACATGCAAACTCACAATTTGAAAGATTAAATGCCTCAAAGATGGAATTTGACTGGGAAGCCTGGAGCATTGCTCTTACTTCTGATCCCAGATTTGTAAAAGGTATTTTGGGCTGTTTAATGGTAAAGGCAGTAGTAACATATTTAGGTTTAGATTGTTCTAATGGCTGTAGAGAGAATAGTGACTTAATTGAACTAACTTTTTTCCCCTCATTTCTTTATGGAGAAGAAGTCACCTATGACTTTAACTATCATCCGTATTTATTTTGCCCTGTGAGCTAACATAATACACACAACACTTCTTTTAGAGTGGGGAATCTTAAAAATTAATTTTATTATCCCATTCTACCAGTGAAAGAGCATGGAAGTGATGCATCCAAAGACATGCAGTAGAAGAGTAACATATTGAGGCATGAATGTGCTTAGATACAATTATAAAAATAATAATACAGGTCTATTAATTCTTCATTGTCACCTGCTAGAACTAAAAAAAATCACCACAAGCCATTACTGCACTATCAGGTTTATTACACTTTGTCTATATTTTCAAGAGCTGAGATCACATCAACAAACCACATCTCTCCTGGGGAGTAAAAAGCTCGAGTCCAGGAACTGATAATGCATACTACAGTGCTGCAGGCTATGTAGTTCTCTGCGTCATGGAGGATTAATGGTATTATTATTTATATTCACTGTAATAGTAACTGTACATCAATATAATGGTGGATAAGTAGCCATTGGCTTCTTCATCTTCAGCATTAAGGATGTTGTTTACCATCTCTCATTTTCACAGGGAGTATTGCTCTGTAAAACAAATAGTGTAGGCAAAAAAAGACATCTTGAAATATATACGTGTATTTTCAAAGTACAGCAGGGAGAGGGAAGGTCACCGAACAATGTAATTGATGGCACTAGCAAAATGTTTCCTAACCTGCAACGTTGCTAGACTGTGTTGATCACAAATGCCAAATCAGATCAAAGTATAGAAATGCAAGGTAACACCCTCTATTGTTCACATTGATTGCATCAAAGGAAATAGAATGTAAATTAGGAAAGCTTTGATGAATGGATAGGCAGCCAAAAGAAGTACAATAAAGTGCTGGGTTTCTCCTTCCTAGCAGAAGCATACACTGCGTTACCCGGCTAATCAAAATGCACAGTGCATATTTCAGCAGATTGAAATCAATTGTAACATGAGATAGCCTTTTATTTTATTCATCTTGACTCTACTGAGTGATTACTTTACCTTCTGCTGTTCAGCAACTTTCAGAATAATGCACAACTCGGTGGACTTGCTTAATGCTTCTGTGTTGAATCTTTACTTTATTTAATGTATTTACCAGAGGCTGGTGGTGCAGAAGGCTGCAGCCTCATATGCTTCCTTGAAGGATATGTGGGTCACAGCTTCACCAGAGGAAACTTTGATTTCTGTGCCTGATATAAAGTTTGCACATTGATGGAATCAAATTCTTTATCCTTACAGTAGAGAGCGATGGCTATACCATTTTAGAATTGCTGCCAGCCAATTAGTGGAACACCATTGATCATGTAGTTTCACAAAAGGCCAACAGGCTTCCCACATTGTAAAACAAGAATAAATTCTGTAAAATTTATGGCCAAATTACTGGCAGCTGAGGTGCACAGTGAAATGTAGTCAATTAACGTGATCACTGTAAATCATGGTTACAGCTTGCTGTGTAAATAACAGTTTATAACAAACATAAATAACAACACAATTGACTCGGTTTAGGGGTGGCACAAACTGTTGTTGATGGTCCACATACTGAAGTGTGGAAATGAAAACAAGGTAGATATACAGCAGAAAAAATTGTTTAACTGCTAAGACAATGTTTTAAGTGACACACAAACAAATGACAAGGTACAAAGTGGCAGGCTGGCAGGATATAACCAACCAAGGAAATTCAATGACAGAGAAAAAAGAAGTCAAAGTTTGTTCAGGAATTAATGAACTGAGATACATTTCTAAACAAATTTCTAAACAAACATCTATCACCAGTCTCTTGAATCGTACTTATGGGTCTCATACCATCTTAAATTTACTAGTCTCTTTATTGCAGTAACCCTTTGTATCCCAATAACTGTGACCCATTTTTTCTTTCCCACTGCATACCACCCAATGAAGTCAGCTATCAAAATTCAGAGCTTCAAACTAAAATTCTGTTTTGCTCTAATAATTGAATGAAATTTCCCTAGAAAATTGCCCCCCTTATTTTTTTATATAGCATGCACAAGGTCCAAATCTCTCTATGAAATCAATATATTTTCTTGGACAAATATTACTGATCGTGTAACTTAAGCAAGTATTGATTTTTCACTTTCATTGAGGAAAGTGTAATTATGCCTTTTTAATAACAAAACCCCACAGAGCTATCTGGGTTAATAAAAATTAAGAACCCTACAAACCTTCATGGTGAGTAGGTTACACTAGTTCTCAATGTTACTTGTCTCCAAGCTTGCCTTTTTGTTTTTAACTCAATACAGAGGGGTTTTTAACTCTACTGTAGAGAAGTGGAGAAGTTTTGAAGGCATGGGTTTGTATTTCAGAATGGAGAAGTTTAGGGTTGTTCAAAGCCAGCTCACTGATAAGAGCTGTTAAGAAGAAAGCTAGAGCAAGTCCAAGTGCAGGGTCCTCCAAAACAGCTCTGCTTAAAAGCTTCAGCAAGGGCTTGGGAGTTGGTTTTAGAGGAGGCTCTTGCTATTCAGCTTCCACCTCAGCTGCTTTGCAGCTTTTTTGCTGCTGTGCTTGTCCTGTGTTCCACCAGGTACCTTCTTTGTCCAAATTGTGACTCCTACCTGTGGGCTGACCTCATAACCTGGCCTCATCCCATCTCCGCAGCCCTGCCTGGCCATCCCAGGGCTGTGTCTAACCATAGGTTCCCTCACCAGACCTGATCCTGACCCCCAACCATAGGCCAATGGCCCAACCTGGCCTCCACCTGTCCCTGTCCCCAGGGAGGTGCCTGATGCCTGGGGCTGTGGCTACCCTGGTGTGCCCTGGCTGTCATATTCCTGCCTGGGGCAGTGAGACAGGCCCTGACTGCCAGTCTCTGCCCTGATGGACCACAGGGAGCCCCTGGTGGCCTGGCCCCAGGCACCTCCTGGCCCATGAGGCACCCTGACAATTAGATACAAGAAAAAATTCTTCTTCAAGAAGGTAGTTAAACATAATGGCAGGTTCCCTGTTACAAAGAACCACCAGAGAGGCTGTTGAATGTCTGTCTTCAGAGATGTTAACAGAGCTTAAATAGACAAAGCTCTGAGCTAAGACCAAGGCCATGTTGCAGCCTGGGAGCTGACCTTTAGGTGCTAGAGGAGATGACCTCCAACCACACTGAGAAGAGACAAAAAACTGTATGTGTGCAAATTAAAAAGAAAACTGGAGGCATCCTTCTTGCAGGACCACAATTTCTAGTGTCTGGTTTTAAAAGGAACAGGCACATCAGCTGACAACGTCCTAAGAGGTGCATGCAGGAATGTGCCATGGCTGTCTCTTCAGTGGAACTGTAGTGCTTTAAGCACTGCACTGTAGGAGATGACTCAGTATTTAAGTGTTATCAATTAGTTACCTTCATCGAGTTTGCAAGTTACAACCCAGAGCAGGGTACTTTAAAATTATCCTGTGCTATACCTAAGTTTCTTTGCAGATCTGAAACTTAATGACTACTGACAATCTAAAACAAAGTAGAAGTAGTAACTCCAAAATTAAAAGATGGCCTCCAAAAGTAAAATTTACTTTTTAAATTGCTGGTGATTCTTTGTGTGTTGAATAGAAAATGTATGAATTAAATTCCTAAGAACTGAGAAAAAGAGAACTGGAAAAGCTTTAGTTGACAGCAGGCATCAAGCCCTGCTATCACAGATACCATATTTTATTATCTCCAGCTTAAAAACAGCTAAATTGTCTCATCCTAGTAGTCTCGGAGAACAGATCCAAAATCTGAGTGCTCCATTGGTCAGCAACATTAATCTAATTTTCAGCCTGGATTTATTCATAGCTAGTTTATACCAATCTGGTTTTGTGCCAAAATGATTCTTTAGTTTGAAGAGCATTTCTCCTTTCTTTGAGCATTTTTAAACAAATTCATACCCCTTCTCAGCTTTCCTTTGCTTGGCTAATCAAGCTTTTCTATTAAATGTCAGGCTCTCCATTCTCTTAACTACCTTAGTAGCCCTTCTTCTAGCCTGTTCCAGAGCCAGTTTATCTTTCTGGAATGTCTGATCAGAATTTTGCACAGAAGGTCCTATCTGGGTCTTATACAGCAACATTAACACTTCCTATTTTTGCTAGCTCTTTTGATTCAATTCAGAATCAAATTTTACATTTTCAAAACTGAATCCCTTTGGAAGTTCTAAATCAGCCTGTGGATCACATAGAATACCTGAATATGGCCTGTTTGCCATATACAGGTGATGATCACTGAGTTTCAAACAAAACTTCCTACTACGGATCATTAAGGACCTGACCTGTCGTTTTGTGCTTTTTTAACTTCATCCCTTTTATTACTTCAGTTTGTAAAGTAATTTGAGTTTTTTCTTTTGTTTGGTTAGGTTTTTTTCTTCATTTTATGAAGTCTACAATCTTCTGCTTTAATAATAGCTTCCAATTTTTGTGTCAGTATTTCATCAGCACAACATTGTGACGCAAAAGCGAATATTCAATACGAAAGAGTTGAAAGGCACTCGCCTTTGAGCTACCTCCAGCTTGTATCAAAGTTTTACCAATCCCGGAAAGACTATTTCAATGCTCCTAGTTCTATTAGTTATCTGAATAGATAATCAGTTTTATCAAGTTATCTATAGGTTAGTTTGACATGACAATCTAACATTGATAATCCATACAGCTCGTTCTACCTTTACCATCAGGACTCTAATTATGTTTTTATTTTCCTTTTTTTTTTGTGCTGTTGATTTTCATGCCCTTAAGAAAATGCAATTCAATTTAGTTCAGCAATTCTCCTTTGATCCCCTTTCTTTCTGCTCCCAAGACAGGTTCTTGATGATTTGATATATTCCAAAGATCTCTTTTTTTTTTTTCCTTCTTAAACACATATCACTGGTTGGCTGACTTCAGTGGACTCAAGAGTCCTATTGTAATTGAAATTCTTACAATATTGTTATACCAATTAAGAATATAGCATTGCTATGATCTTATATGTTTCTGAAGAAAGAGTTCTCCTGTCACCTCAAGAATATTTGTTTCTTTTCACACAAAGTTCTACCAAATTCAGCAAACATTACTGTGGTTTAATTGAGAAAAATAGTAGTCTATTTTGAACCCATTTATGAATCATGACTATAGGCACAAAACGTTCATTTATTTTTGTTAGTGCTAAATTAAAGGAGAAAAAAAAATCATGTTTTCTCAAGAAAATGTAAAAATATGCTCTCTGTATTAACAGCATGTTTATCATTGTATAGTTTGCCTAATGTCAGAAAAAATCTAAACAGATCTATCATTATTACGTGTAGAGGTTTACAGCTTAGGTCATCTGTCACAGTGGGTGGTTATTATACACCAAAGGTCAGATCTATATGAAGAAAATGGAAAGTTTATTTTCTTTTCATCATATTTTTTAGACCCTGACTTGCTTCAGTCCAAAGTTCTTAATGTGGACTTTTGCAATTTAATTACTCATGATAGAGAATATACTTTTTAAAAGTTTGCTGACGGTAATATACAAAGAATAATGAAGATCAAACTCAAGAGGGTTGATAAAAGATTACTCTCTTGATGTTCATGTGAGGTGAGGGTACTGCCCTGTAATGTTTAAAGGGAAAAGGAGCCATGTCAAGAAGCTAGAAATAGACAATTCACTGTAAAATTCTGTGGCAGTGAACAGTGGCTTCCAAGTTATTCCAAGCTAAGAAGACTTCACTTCTGTTACATGACAAAGGACCATTAATGACTAAGTATATAAATACCAGCAGACAATTGATTGTGTTGCAAATCGAGATATATGCGTACTTTAGCAGATTAGTCATCTGTTTGTGCAGTTGCTTGTTGCCTATGGGACTCCAGAGGATTAATTACACTGTGGCAGCAGGCCTGTTCATTACTTAGTTTTGTCTGTACAAGTAATTGAGTGTGCAGCTATGAACAGTGCATGCTGCTGTGACCATAATAAAGACAGACAGCAAGAGACAGGCATGCCATGATAACACAGCCCACAGACCGCAGTGCCATCCCACGAAGGTGAAGTGGGGAGCAAATCACACGTTTTCCCTGAGTCTAAGGGTTGACTTCCGTTGCCCCAAGACAAGTCACTCTGGTTAATTGCAAGCAACTTACGTAAATGGAATAATAAAGAAGTCTAGATGGTGCCAGAATCGTTATTGTTTTCATCCAAAGTAGAGCACCGTAGGCCAGATCGTCAGCTGCAGTAAATTAGCACAATGCAGCTACCTCGACAGCTATATGAACTTACACCAAATGAGAATCTAAGGAGCTGAATTTAGGAGCTCTGACTGTTTGAATCAAGCCCAGACTATTTTAAATTTTGCTTAACTCTTTAATGAACACTTTTCATGAGGTTATTGGTAAGCTTCTCTGCACAGATCCAAGATAAATAGTCCCTTTATCTAAAAAAGGCTAAGCTCTTAAAAATTATTATTAATAATAATTATTTATTATTTATTTATTTATATACATAATATGCAAATTTTCCAGCCCGCAGGGTCCAACCTGTTGCTATGGTACATGCTAGGTACATAGGATTGACTGAACTTTCTAGTGAATTTTAACATATTCATAGTCGAGGATGACACATCCCGTCTGAGGTTGCTTCTTTCCCACTGCTCTTTGGTTTGCTCAGGACAGGTATTAGGCCCATAGTACTGTATTTGAGAGTAGATTTCAAATAACGAACAGAACTGGAGTTTCTGTTCTTGACTCTTCAGAGGCCAGTATTACCTTCTGCAGAAGACATCGATATATTTTCCTACCTATGTTGTTATGGCAATTTTAAAGATGTGTGAGTTGCATACCACAAAACCAGTACTTGGACATTCCAGAAAATTGGCATTGCTGGCAAGCATTTTGTTAGTCTCTGCTTTTTTGAGTACATTCACCGATGACGTGCTAATAGCCATTTCCAGGTTTACATCTGATAGGATAACACCTAAATGGCTTTAAAGAACTGTTCTTCTAAAATCATTAAAAGTATCTCAACATGACATGACTGCCACAAATGACTATGGCAAGAAATCTGTATTGAAAACAAATACCACACCAATCATGACAAAATCTTTCTATTAACAGCCTGCTTAAATTCGAACTGGGCTAAGAATAACTTCTAAGAGCCAAAGCTTAAATTAGTGGAACTAGGGAATATCCCAGATCAAAAATTTCACATAAACCAAAACTAAATTTCTGCATTTCATCTCTTGATCTAGTTGCTGAATAACAGGAAGGATCAGAGGAGAGCCAGTGTGGAAACAAGGAAGGCTGGCTATTCTGTTAGCAAATGTGGTCTACCCAAACCCTGTCCAAATAAGGTTAAAAATCATAGTTTAATCATACTGTGCTTGTTACCATAGGCACATTCAAAGTACTGTAACTAACATTGTCTATTTCCTAGGCAATCCTTTTTCCTAATACTCATTAGAGAAATCAATTAAAGAATCACATGATACAACAAGTATCTCACTTTCTACTAGTCAAAGGTACTTAGGTTTTACTCCATTAACAGGAAATGAGAATAGAAGGGCATTGTCAAATCTAGGAGATGAACAGGCTTCAAGTTTCAGGTTCAACCTTTTCACACTTCAAGTTCCCAGACTGCCTTTAGAGCAACTTAAAACATTCAGAAGAGCATTATCCAAGATGCCAGAATTAGCCATCTTTAGGGCATGTGACCCCTATGATGTGGTGGAGATTG
This sequence comes from Limosa lapponica baueri, assembly GCA_002844005.1. Lineage (NCBI taxonomy): Eukaryota > Metazoa > Chordata > Aves > Charadriiformes > Scolopacidae > Limosa > Limosa lapponica. The sequence goes on from KZ506582.1 coordinate 159,630, forward strand.
TTACAAACACAATGCAGTAGCCGTTCCTTAAGTGCTGGCCTCTATGGAGGTCTTCACGTGTTGAGTACCACTAACTCAAGAGGCCACTGTCTGACTTAAGGACATTTAGATGTGGTTGTGTTAGTATTTTCTACTGATATATTTGTCCATATGAATTACTATAAAAATTGTTTTTCCTCTGTCATCATTGGACTAATCTGAGCATGATTACTCCAATATGTACCACAACCATATACCATGCTGCACAATACTAGGCAGCACTAAAAAAAAGAAGAGAGAGGATGGGAAAGAGATCCTGACAATTTTCCCTTCCAATATATACCCCGCATTGTTGTAAATCAAGCTCTTTAATGTTGATGTCTGTATAGCTTCAGTTCATGTCAGTCACATGGGCTTGGTGTGCTGTTTTTCAGTGTTGTGTTCCTCCTTAATGAACTATATATTTCTGAAGTCATATGTTGAACAAATACAATGCCCATTTCAAGTGCACTCGTCTTTCTAAGCAAAAACTGAAGAATGCTGGGTAGAAAGTTGAACTATTTCTTTAGATGCTGGTACCGTGGACTGGACAATCACAACATCAATTTTTCTTTTCTCAAACATTAAGCCACTTAACGTTTGCTCCACAGAACCTCCTAAGTTATAGCCTCTGTATGCACAGTATTTCTGAACGACTAAAAAGCACGCAGACCACAAAACTTGTTTCAAAGCCAAATCTTTTGTGATAATAATTCAGACATTTGCATTTTCACTTTATTGTCCTTTTTTTTTTTTTCCCCAAACTGTTTAAAATGAAAAATGATCTTCAGTTTGTCAGAGTGATCATGATTCCAAAGGTTAGATTTCCAGTATGTCCTTGGGCCAACCACAAATTTTCCTCTTAATCCCGCTTCTGTAAAGTTTGTGCAAAGTGGACGGAATAAAGTCAGTCCTTCAGAGGCTGAGAAAAGCAAAGCAGTCTGTGCTACTTGGCAGTATATTATCAAGCATCATAGAAAAGTCTGTATTTATAAGTAAACTAGCTATCCACTAAAAATGGTTTGTTTGCATTCTGAGTTCCTTAAAGCTTTTGGGTTGTTTTGGGGTTTGTTTTTTTTCATCTTTGCCCTGGTGTTTTATCTCTCTCTAGTCAAACTCACTAGAGGAAGTAAATGAAGAATTGTCACATGAAGTCTGGCAGCAAAGAAATGAAAAGCATCCCATTGCAACAAATTTCATCTATTTTATAGGCTAGTTATAAAGAGATATCATAACAGGAAAGAGATGGTATCTAATGTACTGTGAAAAATAATGTCAGAAAGAACAGTTTGTTAAAAACTATTCAGATCCCTTTTCTCTACATTGAAAGGGACTTTTACTGTTTTAAAGGCACATGCTTTTTCAGCTACTTCTTTGAATGCCTTTGCAAGACTGAAGAGCAAGTATAAAGAAATTTTATATGTGATTACAATTATTTTTACATGAAAACTTTCCAAAATTAGCAGAATATGACCCATTTATAGGCTACACATTTCTAGAGACCTGTGTGGTGTTCTGGTGCTCTAATAACAATAACCAATGTACCACCTGGAAATGATACATTTTTATTTCATCTCCCACTTTTTACAGCTACTAAAATGTAGTTTCCAAAAATGACTTCAGTTCAGTAGCTTCACAAGCTGTACCTGCTTGAGTATTGATCCTTCTAGAAATGTGTCAGGCGTCTAATTCTTTCGGTTGACAAAATTATGGTGTCAGCTGCAATTTTCATAAACTGGAAGCAACAAAAAACCTAGTACCCTTCTTCAGTTTTTGATTACTGCAGCTCTTCTCAAAGCTGCAACAAAGTGAGTCATCAAAGCAGCAAAACTACATAGAGACTGATGAGAACTAATACAACAAAGAAATCTACATTAAGTAAGTAAGTAGCAAATTTCAGCTAGTTTCATAGGTCTTGACTTGTAGCATATGGCATAAAGCATAGGGGCTCATGGTGAGGAAGCATAATAATTAGAAGACTACTTGGAGAAGTAAGTGGATTCAGTAAGATAACAAATGCAAGGGCTTCTGGCAGAAGATCTAAAGGGAGATGGTTAACGGTATTATGCCCTCTTCTCTCCTTTAGAAGTGCAAGGCTTTCATCAGTTTTTCAGAGGTGTAAGGTTAAAGAATCACATATTATGAGATTTTACAATGTTACAGATTCTTTTTTTCTTTCTTACAAGCCTCCAACTCCAGACATAGGATGCCATCTAGTTTTGCTCTCTTAAATATGTATTAAACACATGCACACACACACATATACACAGGAACACATATTTTTATAATGTGTTCTCTGTGATCAACCATAAAGATGCTCAAGGGATCATTTGGTTTCCCACAGGCCCCTGGGAATTGTCTGATTCTAAAAATCTCCCATGTCTGGCAGGATGGCCTATTCATGATCTTGAAGAATGTGTCTTCTTCCACTCCATAAATAAATATTTCAATAATCCACAAAGTAAATTTAACAGAAATTCACTCCAGAGTATCTTTTAGCAGAGCTTTGGGTCCTGGAGTAATTTGAAACTAATTCTTTATACCACGAATAATTGTGTCAATGTCTGGGGTATGGAATCAAACAGATGGTATTTGCTTCTTTACATGTACAACACTTTATTTTCCATGGCTATTAGGGTCTCACTCCTACCTATTTTCTTCAGTATAAAATAATTCGTAATCTACAGTGTTTCTTTTATGTTTTAAGGGAAAAAGTACTTGTTTTTAATAATAATTTCTCAATGAACTCCATGAAGAAATGAAATTACCTGGCTTGTGCTAGAGAAAACTCAGTTGTGATAAATGAAAGTGGATAATTTTACATATTTAATGTAGATAAACCCCAGAGTATATGATTTCTTCTTACCTCAGCTGTTTTACCAAATGGATTAATTTAGCATTAAAATAGATAAATGAAATCTCTTAAGTTAGTAGCGTGGGACGGAGTAACGGTGAAACACACTCTTCCATGTTTTTCTTATTACATTTCATATATGTCTGGGTGTGTTCCTATACCAACTGAAGTGCTGCAATGTACCATACTTCATCTTTATTATTGGCAAATAGTTTGAAAATACTGAGCACTGAAACCCCTGAGAGCAGGAGAATATCAATAGCCAGAGAAGAACAACCTGCATGTTTGCAATACAAAAGAGGGATATATTGATTTGTGGGGAGTTCGCCCAAATTAATTGTGCCAGCCAATAAATAAGACACCATCAATTATTTGTTTAGCTTGAAAAACATTAGTGTTATGAAAAACAGACTTCTGCAAACAGAGTAAAAGCAAATGCACACATGTGAAAGAAAAGTGCACAGTCAAGCAGAAATAACTGTGAAATACTGCATGTATTATAATTGCTTAAAACAATTTCATTTTATTAAAACAGGATAAAATAGCAGGAAGAAAGGAAATTAATTAATCAACAGGGAATCTAGTAGTAAGGAAAAAAAAGGTGCGTATATTAGCAGTTTATGTATAATATGCAGCAAGATGAAAAAAACTGAATCAGAAAATCTGATAATTGTTTTGACATCCCTTGAAATAAAAATAAATGAAAATAGGGTTTGATAATGGCTGAAAATAAGAAGAAGATGAAGAAGCAAAGAGCTGAAAGAAGCAGGAGTGATTTCTTATGAAGGGAAGAAAGGAGAAAGCCTTTTTTGCCAAAATCCAGGAAAGATTAGATTGGTTAGATTAGATTAGATAGAGATCAGTTATGAGGAAATCACTTAGAGGTTACAAGATGAGTTCCAGCTTTCCATGAAACAAGAACTGGACTGGAGGAAAACCATGACATCATAAATGGGCTCTGGATGCAGATGTCAATGAAGCAAAGACTGATGTCATAGACCGTCACAGTATCCACTGACAACTTCAGCTCATGTTAGTACATATTGATTTACCAATCCCACCTTTATTGGAAGAGCTGTCTCTGCCCTCGATCCCAAAAACCTGCAAATTTTGTAAAAACAGATTGAGCTGCAATAAGAAAAAATGGTTTCAGCCACCAGCCCAATGATTTAAAAAGAGATTGTTTAATCTAAGAGTAATTTACCCATGCTGTGTTGCTTTTGAAAAAAAAACAAAGCCACTTATAGTTAAGATACATAGGAAGCTAGACAAACAGCTAGATATAGTTAATTTGTTCCTTGTTACTAATTTAGCTAAGCTTCATATATTAAGTTTTGCATTCAGTGTCCATAACAGTGCAATTCCAGTACATCAATTTGTTTGATAATACCATGCCTCAGCATAAGCCTTGGATTTGGTGTGCCCTCTAAAGATAAAATTAAGGAATTTGATTTTCAAGTAGCTCAATAACAGCCCATCAACAGGAAATTAAGTTTCTCAAAAGTTATTATTTTTAAAAAGTTATCCCTAAATGTGGGAAGTTTCCCATTTTTATCATTGCATTTTCATTTGTTGCGATTGTGGATAGTTCTGCAAAAGAAAATGTAATCCAGTTTAATATTCTATGGCATAAAATATGCATTCATCTAAAAGAAGACAAAACCACTCTGTTACTTTATGTTATACTGCAACTGAAAGCAGAAAGATATTAAATATAAAAGTATAAATTTAAAAGTAATTCTTTCATCATATAACTTTCATGTAACCAGCAGAAAAGCTACTTTAACTGAGCTTTCTCCTTCTTAGCACTTGACCTGAATTATCCTAATGAGAAATTCAATTGTATTTTGAAACATCTATTTCAGAAATACCAGAAGGATTTGCAGTTCTTGAAATACCTGTAGTAAGTGAAAATACATATCAACTTTCCATTGGCAAAAGAAGTGCCTTAGAAGACAGTATGGGGTAGTGACTGAAATATGTAGAAATCAAACCATAACATAGTTTTGCATTTTGCAGGAAGGTATGTTTGTATTTTAGTCACTCAAATCAAATATAGGTGTAACTGTAAAACTGTGAAATAAAAATGTAACACTAACACCCACAGGTAACTACAATAAATTTCAAAATACTCCATTGTTTGCTTTAATAAAGCCATTACTAATGGCAGTAAACAAATATGTAGTCCTCCAGCACATAAAAAATGGATCACATGATCTTACAGTTTATGAGACAAAACCATATGCCTTGACAGATCCTTCTGTCCAATAAAACAGCCTGGGTAATGTAATATAGTTCCTTTCTACCCAGGTATATCTTGCTACATGTCTTTGCAGGCATCCTTTTTGTGGAAGATATATATGAAGAGAAAACAGTAAACCTGTGAATAGATTTGGAAACAATCATTCCTTAGTATGAAAAATACGCTGAAACAGAAGTGAGAGCAGGCATCAAATTTACAGGCATGGAAACTGACAAAAGCAAGAGGACAAAAGAGGTGATCTGAATGTACAGAATGATTGACCAAAGGGATAATATAGAGCTGGAACATAAATGCCTGACCCTGTAATTTGCCTCCAACAGTGGCAACAGAAGAGATCTTTTCAAAATATTTGAGTGTTACTCAGTAAAAATGTTCAAGAAGGAAAACAAAGAAAAGAGAAAATCTAAAAAAACCCTCATATTCTAAACTTTAGTGTGGAAAAAATCAGAAAATATTTTGTAGCTATTTTTATAATTGAATAATTCTAGATACTCCAGCTAAAGAGTAAATGTGATAGTAAAACTACTGTGGATAACTTACCTACTTACAGCTGGAGTAGTACTATTCCTAGCTTGAGCTTTCCCAAACTTTCTTCTGTGATCAGAGGCAAGTTACCCCATATCTGTAATGTCATCACTGAAAAATAAGATCCTACTTTAGAAATCAGGTATGTCAGCCAGAAAGGGAAGGTCAAAGAAAGTGTACGCCTCGTGTTGAGCAAGACTGGAAACCTGGTAACAATGGACGAGGAGAAAGCTGAGGTACTCAACATTTTTTCCTCAGTATCACTAGCAATCTCTCTTCCCCCACGTCTCCAGTGGATGGACTGCAAGATGGAGAGAGGGAGTGGAAGAGCAAAGTCCCTCCCATTGTAAGAGAAGATCAGGTTCATAACCACTTGAAGAACCTGAACATACAGAAGCCTATGGGACCTAATGAGATGCATCCCAGAGTCTTGTGAGAATTGGTGGATTCAGTTGCCAAGCCACTCTTCATGATATTTGAAAAATCATGGCAATCAGGTGAAGTCCCTGTGACTAGAAAAAGGGAAACACTGCACTCTTTTTTAAAAAGGGCAGAAAGGAGGACCCTGGGAAGTGCCAATCTGTCAGCATCACCTCTGTGTCCAGGAAGATCATGGAACAGATTCTCCTAGAAGCCATGCTAAGGCACAGGGAGGCCAGGGAGGTGATTAGATGCAGCCAGCTTCACCAAGGGCAAGTCCTGCCTGACCAGTCCCATGGCCTTCTATGATGAAAAATCATCAATGAGAGGATTTTACAATGAGGGTAGTGAAACACTGGAATAGGTTGCCCAGGGAGGTGGTAGGTGCTCCATCCCTGGAAATATTCAAGGTCAGGTTGGATGGGGCTCTGAGCAACCTGATCTAGTTGAAGATGTCCTTCCTCATTGCAGGGAGGGTTGGACTAGATGACCTCTAAAGGTCCCTTCCAACCCAAACTCTTCTATGATTCTGTGATTCTAAATCAGTTCAACAATTACATCTTTCAAGGTCAGTGGAAGATTTCATTCTGGTTTATTTGGTTTTCAACCCAAATGACATAACTACTTTTGAAATTAAATCATAGCAAATCCAAAATGATAAAAGTAGGGATGAAAGTGCAGTAATTAGTTCCCAGCTTGGAGGACTGGAAATCTTAATGGTCTACATAAGGAAAAAAAAATTCTTGCTTGTCTTTCTAAGCTCTCTCTAACAGTGCACAGTCACACATGACCACACTTACAACTATAATTATGGCCTTGTTCTGAACAGAGCACATTATCAGGGTATTGTAATAAGTGTATAATGATCTTTCATGAAATGGGAGTAAGCATAATTTCATGTGAAGAATCACATCCAAGGGAGCAGTTAGTGTGCCAGTGATTACTTTTTCTTTAGAAATGAGCATTTTATGTCATTTAATGTGATAGACAATAGATATGGGTCATACACCAAAAGACAAAAATATGTTCAAGCGGCTATTTAAAAGTGAGTAAAAGGCTTATTGTTGGCGAGATGAGCAGCTGTCTACTGGTTGTTAAAGCACTGAGAACCAATGTGCCTTTTTTCCTCATTCAGCAGTCTATATGATAAACTTGCATGTGTCCGAATTCAAACTTAACTTTCCTTCTTCCCATAAAAAATACATACAATTTAATTAAACATATTTGAGCTTGCTAATGATTTTTGTTCACTAGTTAACACAATAAATATTTCATAAGGATTTACTTTAGCCTTTATACTTCGATTTGTGTAAATCTTAGATTTAGAAAAGTAAGGAAAACAACATACTTTACACTCTTGCCATGACTCAAAAGTCTCAGAGATTTGAGCAATGGAGAATTTGGTTTCTTCTAATTCTGCCAAGGACAGTCTTTTAATTATAACCTGTACTGTGGCATTATTTTCACAGAATCACAGAATAGTTGCAAGGGACCTCTGGAGATTGTCTAGTCAAACTCCCTTGC
>KZ506583.1:0-38050 GCA_002844005.1 Limosa lapponica baueri
GCGAGCGGCTGCCACCTGGTTCTTTGTTGCCGCCTGAGGCCAAACCAGGACAGATACATATATCAGATTGTATTTTTGTAAGCAAGATCACTAAGGTTTATACCATACCCAATAATCTCCTCATTTCCTTTATTTCCTCAGGTAGAATTATGCTTAGATTTAAAACTAGTTCTTTCTTTGGCATAAAAAAATAGACAAATGGATTCTCCTTATCACTTTTGTACTGAGTCTAGCATCTTGCTTAGAGCTTATAAAATGCATCGAATTTAAATTTGAGAATATTTAGATATACAGGAGCAAACTGCCATTTAAGCAGTCTGTTCCAAAAGTTACAATGTTATTGTCCAGAATTACCTACTAGATTATTGTTAAATTCTTCTCAAACTTATTAAGCAAAATCCTCTATTGCAATCTCTCTCTTCTCTACAGGAAAATACGTATACATCAGCTGACATAAGCCTTCAGTAATGCTTTTTATAAACAAACTTAACTTATTATTAAAGATGATAAAGCATTTTTCCAGTCTTGAATCTCCATTTTTCACTTTTCTGCACTTTCTCCAGTTTGTCAAGATCCTTTTTTAGAATGAGAAACCAGGATTAGATTTGCACTGCATTATTAGTGTCACTAGGCCCATATATGGGGTAGAGTTAATTTTTCTTTCTACTTCCATTGATTCCACCTTTGCTTTTCAATCAGAAGATAATGTTAGACTCTACTGCTCATCTTAATATAAGGAACTTTTTCACAAAAAACTTTCAGCTTATTTTCAAAATCATTACATTTAAACATATGCAGATATCTCTACTCTGCACCGTATTTTTCATTTTTAGCTGTTTGGTCTTGCATTTCTTGCTGCTAAAAAGTCTGCTATTTCACTAGAACAGGAGACCAAATGACTATTTCTCTCTCCAATCTGGACATCACCTGCCAATGTGCTCAACAATTATTTTATAAATTTTTCTAAAGTATATGTGAAATTCTTGCAGGAAAAAAATGACCATATATAATGCCCATATATAATTAACACTCACTGCCAAAATAAATTTAGTATCTTTTTCCCTTGTTGATTCTTCCTCCTTCTTCATATCTGCATGTGCCAAAAAAAAGAAAATCAACAGTAGTGGAGGCTCCCTTCCGTCCATATGTGCTACTGACATGGAAAGCACAGAGAACTTGAAAAATACGCAGCAATTTAAAAATTAGCTTCTTAAGCACAAACAAGAACAAAACCTCTATCCAGTTAAGTTTCATAGACACATTTAGTTGACGAATTTATATCCCAAAAGAAAAAATTTAAAACTTCTTTTGAACTCTATTCCTGAACAACAGCCTTGTGTTATTTGCTCTTACTTTGCACAGCAAAGTCCACATGTTGTCCACAGTGTTGTTTACAGTTATGTCCCAGAATTTCTTGTAAACTGAAATGATCATTTACTACATATTTGCATTCACCTTGTATGAGTAATTTCAAGTTTAAGTTGTCCTTTATCAATATATTCTCTTCAATTATACAACATGAACTCTTTTCTCATCAACTGATAATTCTGCACTCTTTTTTCTCATAACATGTATATTACAGTCTTGTATAATTCAGTGAAAGCCACAGTAGCAATTTATACACAATTTTATGTTTAAACCTCTTTTATAGCAATTTAAATTCAAGATGTAACTTTATTCTTGATATTGCTACCTTTAGAAGAAGGAAGCAGTCAAATTAATTTAGCTTGCACCAGCAAAAATTCATAAAAGATGGTGCATAATCCCAAAACTTTGAAAGGATGAAATTAAAGATTATTTGCCTAACTATATAGAATAAATATAGCTTCAAGCAGTCACTATTTAAGACAGGAAGATCCTATACATCAGTAATTTTGGGGGGACGTGGTTGCCTGAAAGATAGAACCATAGCGTCATAGAATTGTCTAGGTTGGAAGGGACCTTTCAGATCATCGAATCCAACCATCAACCTAACATTGACAAAACCCATCACTAAACTATATCATTAAGCACATCATCTACCCATCCTTAAATACCTCCATGGATGACTATTCCACTACTTCCCTGGGCAGCCTGTTCCAATGCTTGACAATCCTTTCAGTGCAGAAATTTTTCCTAATACCAAATCTAAACCTTCCCTGGTGCCATTTCCTCTTGTCCTATCACCTGTCACCTGGGACAAGAGACTGACCCCCGCCTTGCTAAAACCTCCTTTCAGACAGTTGTAGAGAGGGATTAGGTCTCCCCTCAGCCTCCTTTTCTCAAGGCTGAACAAACCCAGCATCTGCAGCCTCTCCTCATACAACTTGTTCTTCAGATGCCTCACCAGCTTCATTACCCTTCTCTGGACACGCTCCAGCACTTCAGTGTCTTTCTTGTACTGAGGGGCCCAAAAAGGTGGAAACAAAAGTGAATGGTGATCTTCCTGCATCTTTTCAGGTTTATATAATTTGCTAAAGCTGTTGTCAGAAATTTAGTGCTGAAATAGATGCTGCGACGCAAGTTTTTATCTCCATTTCAGCCACTGAGGGTTAAACCTCAGATAAGGAGTGAAATATTGTAAATAACCTGAACAGCTGTTGTGCTGTGTGAATATAACCTAAAAAAAAAAAAAAAATCTAAAATTTCTATATTATCATTTTTCCTTTCTTTTTCACTAAGAATTGCTCCTATATGATATATATAGACTATGATATGTACTTTTAGTAAACTTTTAAACTATGTAGACATTTTCTTAAGCAATCGAGCAAACACAGACACATTGGAATTCCCTGCCAGTTCTGACAAGGGAATATTAATCACCCACAGTCCTTTATCTGCCAGTGGTCACTACTGATGCTGCAGGGAATTGCACATGGTGAGATAGTTACTCATCCTGAAGTTTCTTCAGAAACACTTTCTGTTAACAGTTGACATTAACCTAAATAATGTGGGTTTGTCCAACACTGTTGGGCCATTAAAACACAGCTTCCTTATCTACATTTCTTGGTGTCTGGAAAGACTAGAGATCCTGTATCTCCTGACTCTGCTTTTATATATGCTCCAGAAAATCCAGAAAATGTAGGGCCTTCCTTCCTGGGGACACTTCACTGCCTCTACAGTCAGCCACAGGTGATGTTGCCAGGGCTTAAAGGTTTCTTAGAACTCCAGAGCCTGTGACTCATCTCTGTTCAGTATTCTGCTTTTGGAGGGTAGGGTCCTGCAACTACCTAAATTAACAGCAGCTGTGAAACAGATATGGAAGCAATCTTCAACGTTGCAGAAATAAACTTACAAAAATGTTCAGGAGAACCATTCTGCAGTTGTTCTTCCACTTACTTTGTAGTTCAGTGTCATGGTAAACTATATTTAGTTCTGACTTTATACTTTACAAAATACACACAAATCTTTTGTTCATATAAAATTTTGAAATGTTTTGTTATATACAGCTTTAGAGATAACCCAAACACCTTAAAAATTATGTGAACTGGAAAACTATATTCCTCAAGCAGCTCCCAATTTTGCTGCTAATACTTGATAATTTAAAGCAAGTTAGACAGATACGGTGGTAATTATGGCTACTCTTGGAATTAAATTATTCAAATTTGCTTTAATGTAAGAACCATATTATCTGCAGTTTCTGTGACTAACTCAGTATGTTTGGAATGATCACAGAATGTTTTCACTTCCCCTGATTCTCCGTCTTAACTATGACATATATTCCAAAGCCTACATGTTACTGCAGAGCAAAACTAATACATACAGAATAGTTTGGTATAACAAGCTGTCACACTTTCCTCTAAGACTAAAACTTTTGAGAACTAATGGTGGATTTACTTGATGTATTTTAATATCATATGATTAATTAATATAAATTAATAAATTAATATAATTAATACGCAATATAAAATTACTCTTGTGATACTATATACCGATTTTCATAAAATCAAGGAAAATACCCTAGGCTTGAACTGTAGAGAGCACATAAAAATTTCTGAAAAAAGAATATAAAATAAAAATGAAAGCTATTTTTTCCAAAAAATGTACTCCATAATTAAACTCTCTTGCACACATCGCCATTATTAAAAGAAAAAGCAATGTAAACAAAGGGCTATATGCTACATAAAATGGATGCTATCAGCACTAAGATATAAAGATAGATGATACTGAAAAAATGGCCAATAAAGAACAGAAATGTTTTATCTTTGGATTTTACAGTTCTTGCTACTGCCCATAATTGAAAGCAATAATTGAAATAATCTCTTTAAAGATATCTAATTTTAAATCTAAATCTAACATGACATAAATTTAGTTCTAGTTACCAAAGGCACATATACAACGAAGTAATTGACTTCCATTTTGGGCTTGCCTGGATATAGTGTTTATGACACTATTCTGGAATATAAGGGGTTTTTTAGTGGAAATCACTTGATGATCTTAAAGGTCTTTTCCAACCAAAATGATTCTGTGACTCTATGTATGTCCGGTTGCAAGACTACTATGAGATAATTACCTTCTGTAAGATAAGTACTTCAGAAGTCCTATTTAGGTTGGGTTAGTGTTGTAGACAAGTGCTTAGAAACAAAATTTCAACATGGGCTGCATGAATGTGTTTCAGCTTGTTGAAGAAAATAAATTTTAAAGGAGAAGAATGGTATTAGCAGGGAAAAAACCAGGTGTCCTTTAAAAAAACAAAATTAAGGAAGCAAATTGAACAAGAAGAAAAATAGAGGAAAAATAACCATTTTATATTTGATTTCAGCCATACTAAACTACCGTCTTTAGATTCTGTTTAAGCAAGAACTTGTCTCAAACATACCAACATTTGTTAAAATAATCGCTGTGCTGTAAGCACTAAGTTTTAGCCCTTCCTGATCCTGGTCTACAGAAGATCGTGAAGACTTTTCTATTAGATGGCATGATGCTAACTGATACAGATGCAACCGGAGCCAGAGAACAAACTAAGCATTATTCACATTTCAAACAATTGGGAATGGAAGCAATGTACAATAAATGTATTGTTTATGGTTAGTATGTCTGCTTGCCTTTTTATAGTCAGCTGCAACCACTTCTACTGAATGAAGAAAGAATTGTGGCTTCTCTTCTAACACAGCATCTCAAAAGAAGCAGCAAAAGAAAAATGTCAGAGCAGAAACTATGTAGCCAGGAATAAAGGAAAAGAATTAAACAGACAAAATGACTGGAATACAGCAGAGAATTGGGAAGTGCTAGTGACTGGGCCTTTCTCAGCGTGGAGAAGGAACAGAATGTGTGCTGTGAGAATCAGTTTAATTACTACAATGCAGGATGCGGAATATGTGCAGAAAATTATTCTATCAATACACCTCTTGAATTTAAAAAAAAAAAAAAAAAACAGCGAGGATACTAGGAAAGACTAGGAATAACCACTTTAAAAGCATTTTATATTTCATGTATTTCTTTGAGCTCAGTGATTAACTTACACCCATCACTACAGAGGTCAGAAAGACATAATAGTATACTATATTCTATAGTTTGAAAAGAAATCTGTTACATAAGAGTCTCTGAAACATATATGCTTCTTGTTATCAAACAGATGAAGCTACAGGAACCTGCTAGGTAGTTACTATCCTGCCAGTTCATTTAGAAAACATGAAAAAAATAGTACTTTTCTTAGGACAAACACCGCGATATTACTAATTTCTCAGTAGACGTACAGAAGTATTGCCTTAACAGACTTGCCACCTACACCATTGAGAACAAGGCAGCCAATAATAAACACTGTGAACTAGCAGATTGTCCTACAAACAAGAAGGATAACTATTTTCTTTCCTCAGTGAATTCTGTAACATCCTCACATAGTGTGCATAGAAGCTACAATTACTAAACATAAATGGAGGCAACTAAAAAAGTCCATCTTCCTCGAGATTTTTCACTTCTTATACTTACAAGTAACACTTCATTTTACTAACAATAAAAAGTAAAAGAGCAAAGGTAACTTTGCCAGCTTTCAATTTTGCTTACTTTGCTCAGTTAAACATAAGCTTAGTGTCTGGATTAAGAGTAAGAACCAAGTCTTGGTTGCACATGCAAGGGGCACAGTGCACTCATCCGATCCACCAGGGAAGGGGTTTTTGGCATTTCCACCCTGTATCCTTTTGAGAGGTGGCCACAGGAGAGTTTATCAGTCCATGACAATACATTTCAGAGTCTGAGGTCTTTCACAATGATGGAGAGAAACATGTTTTAGTCCCTCCCTCAGCTGTGAGGGTAGTATGTACACAGAACAGAAATACTAAGAACTACTGTTGGGAACCTCTTTAAAAGCATGAAGTGGGCTTGCTTCTTGTATCCCACTCATAGTGACTTCACAGTGAGATTGGAAGAGTATAAGCTCCTTATCCATTTGCAATTATACTGGAAAGAATACAACACAGTGGCAATGTCAGGATGTATCTTCTCTTCTGTAGTACCTTAGTGCTAGCAACAGAAAAAACACAAACACACCAAAACAAAACAAACAAAAAAAAGGCATGGACTTTCCATGGTGACAGAGAAAAGAAAATGACAAAAAATTTCTGTGTCCTCTCCCCACTAATGCGAGCACTAAAGGGAAATAACATAGTCCTGCCAACTGTTTTTTAAGAAGTTCAAAAAGAGCCCTGTGCTATAGTCTATACAAACAGGAGCAGTATCTGGAAGAGCCAAGGGCAGACCAACTCCAGCGCAGCAGGAACTTTTCTTCAAGTACTCAGGAAATCCAGGTGAAAAGCTAATCATGCAATAAGAAGAAACATCTTTCTGTGCATCTGCACACGGAGGACTCACTGATCCTGTTCTCTATCTCACCCAGCCCATAAAATAAATATGCCTGTGGAAATTCAGCATATCTTCCAAATAAACAAAACACTGTCTGTAAGAGTAAAATGCTACTGTGACTCTCAAAGAGCTCCTCTTTTAGCTTGGTAAAACTCAAGAACATTCATTTACAACTCACAGCATTAATGTAACATTATGTGGAGCCATATAACCACATACATATATGGCACACAATGTTAGTCATTACCTCATATAACGTATACCATTTGTATATACATATATAAATATTTATGCAAATTAAAAGCCTGTGCATTATAATTACTTGGCAATCATGGTCTCTTTCTTTAATCTTGTAAATTAAGAGACAGAGGAATAAGCTATATGGTTTTCAGCCCTATATTGTAAGGGGAACAAAATCATCAAATCTGACTAGAATGGAGGAGACATTGAATTGTTATGTGTTTGGTGTATCACAACCCTTTAGTTCAAATTTAAATCAAGTCAGTGCAAGTGAACAAAATCTTGCATTAGATGTTTCTCTCTCCTTTCAAATCCAGTTCTTTCTATAATTCCTTGGAAAGTAATGGAATGCAGGAAAGGATGTATGAAACTGAAAAAACAGTTTCAACTGTAAAGTTCACCTTGTAAAAAAGGATTATGTTTATTATACAAATTGTCAGCATTTGAAAAATTTCTCAGTCGCACCTTTTATTAGTAGTAAGCAAAAAATAAAGGTAACATCACCATAAAATAAGAGCTAGCCAGATTACACAAAAGCTTGACTATTTAAAGTGACCATTTCATATTCACCTGGTACATGTAAGAGTTCACTCCCTGCATTTCACAGTACCACTACCCACATGGCAAAAACTCTTAACAAAAACCCAGGAAAAGCCAACAGAAACAGAACTTTCAAAATTCTAAACAAATCAACAGTATTTTCAAATGATCAGGTGAGAAATTGCACTTCTGTTCTTAGAAAGTTATATTGTCCAGCTCAATTCTCTCCTTAAGAAAATACAGAAACACTAAAAGCAGAGATACCTTCTTAGCACAATTGTCTGCTTATTCTCTATTTTGGAATGTCTTAACCGGGACTCTGACCTAAAATCTTGGCTAGTACATAGCACAAATGAATTTGTCTTAAAGCATTGAAATTTCTTTTAAAGAAAAAACAAATTAATGAAATTATTATTCCATTATACTTTAGTTCCAAAATTCTAGCATTATTTCTCTTTTTCTTAATTTAATCTTTCTAATCTTTTAACTATTTTTAATCTTCCCAATTTTTTGTTTTTAAGTATTTTTAACTTGTCATTTTCTTTCTCCTACGGGCTAACAACAACAAAAAGATGCAATAGATACTAAATAATAACCATAGATGATATTGCAACATTATAAATACCTCCAAGAAGATAACCAAATGTATCTTTGCTTGGCTACCCTATATTCTTGTAACTTTGCCTAGTAATACCTACTAACTGCAAAGACAAATATACAAAATCATAAAAGATTAGTTTACTTTAGTTCCTCCAGCACAGAACTAAGCTGATTTGTGCATTTGTGAAAGATAAGCAGTGGTGTTTAGAGTGGAGTGTTTCCAACTTACATTAACAGCTCTCCTGAGATACTATCATATTATAACATAAGCACATGAAACTATTAATGATCGCATAATAAAACAGTATGGTATAAACCAGTGTCTACATGAAATAGAAAAATAAATAATAATTAATCTGCTATCTTGAAGAGACCTTTGCTGTGTTCTCCAGTCAATACAATTTACTAGTCCTGTAAAGAATACCATTATTAAGACTCTGTCTTTTAAAACATTAATTATTAATATTAGTATTTATTAACACGCCATTTTTACGCTTTCTTAGTTTCTTTAAAGACTGCACTTTCAGACTGATTTCACTGAGATTAATTCTCACAAAAAGATGATCTTTGTGAGTCTTACAACCTTTCTTCTGCATGACACTGCATAGATTCTACCAACACCACAAAGTCCTCCTAGCTGTAGCTAGCAAAGGCTAATAGCTGACTTCCTTTTTTTTTTTTTTATGTAATTTAAAGTAAAAAAGAATCATAAGTGGAATACAGCAGTTCTGGAAAACCAAATCAGAAAATGCCCTTAAAAACTGTACTAGGACAGCAGCCAATCTTAAAAAAACTACCTTCCTTCCCCACAGAGAAGAATGATGAAAGACGGAACCTTCTGCTTAACGTAACATGATTACAGAGACTATACCTTTCCTCATGAGTAAGGATTAACAAAGGAATTTCTGGGATTTGACTATCTTTTTGCAATTGATACCCGATTGGTGTTATCAAAACCAAAAAAAAAAAGTCACTCACTACTCGCCCAAAGGAGGTTGGACATTCCATTAACTGAAGCAGCAAAGATATAATAGATTCTAAAAATCTGTGTATGCTAAGCACAGAATTTACTTTTAAGATAGGTGCTATACTACAACTGCAGAAACATCCAACATATGGGCCCACTTCCCAATTAATTATTTGCTGGCTAAAGTGTTAAAATGTCCTTGGCTTCACCTTATACACAATCATCCCAGCTGGTCATTATCTACCTGGAAAGGGGCCAAAGAATCTCAGCTGTCAGTACTCAACAAACATGTATGTTTTCTTTTTTTTTTTTTTCATTTACTTAACTTTCATAGAGCTACTGTTAAAAGAAGGAAGTCTTATAACACATGGAAGTGGAAAGATTTTGTATCTCTTTTATTGTTGTCATTTAGTATACCCGAAATGCAGGTGATAAGTGACTCCTTAAAAATAAAGAACTCTTCAATATCTGGTTACTAAGAACTGATTTATCCAACCTTATTGACACCGGTTTTATTCTTGTGTGTTCCTACTTAATTTGAGTGGTCCTTAGTTTTACACAGATGCGTGAAAAAACAGAGAAGTCTTTGAAAGTCAGAGTTGGAACAAAGTTAATGATTGGTGATGTATCTGCACAGAGGCAGTAAGATTCAACATGAAATATCTCTCAATCAAGCAAATGTTAACAGTCAGCTTGTAGCAAACGTAGCAGTCAGCTTGTAGTAAACCGGCAGGTCAACAGGTGGAAAGCAAATGGCTTTTCTCATTTGCACATTACTTCTGCAAGAAGCCACAGGACAGCTGGGAGAAGGAACACATGTAAACAAGGCAGACCTAATGATTTCTTAATTAAAAAGAAGATATTATCTTCCCATTAATAGGTAAACTAATTGACCGAAATCCAACAGTTTCCCCTCAGTACAAATAAACATAGGTGCCTTTCCTTAGTGAATTGTCACACATTTAGGCCAGCCCCTAATTTGTCAGTTCTGCTTGATTTGTTTGGATATTGTACTCTGTGACAGCTGTCGGAAATAATACATTAGAACAGCTGTTGTGGCAGTTGCGAAGGGCCTGGAATTTTAATTGGACTGGATATTAATTGGGGGGCGGTTTCTTTTTTCGTTTTGGTTTAGTTTGGTTTTTTTAACCAAAGCTAAGAAAGAAATATTCAAAGAGTGATAGACACTTTAAGGGATTGACCAATGTCTGGTTAAGCAAGGTTGGTCTCTGTTTTGACTACGTAACTTTGTGGCAGTGATCTCCACCATCTGAGTGGGAACCATTAGTTGCTTAAGAAAAGGAGAAGAAGAAAAATAGCACGAAAGTTCCATAAATAATCCTTTTCAAAAACTAGCTGTGTTCTAGAGAGGGTCTCATGGTGTTTTAAGAACTAATTAAAAGGAGACTCATTCCACGACTCTTAGTAACCACCAGCTGAAACAAAACTGTTCATCATGGCCAAGACCTAAGCACAAACAAATAATAAGCTTACTTTCAGCATCAGCATAGAGCAGCAAGCACAGGAGTACCACCATTGGCGTGACAACGCCCATCATCCGACAGCTTGGCACCAGCATGCTTTGGCAGCCTTGTTCTCACTGGCTTAGAAGCCACTGCGAGCCTGTCCGGTCTGAAATTTCAGATGAAGTATTTTCAGAGCCTGTGGAACAGATAAGAAAAAAAGAAAAATACACTTAGCAAGAATAGGGCAGAGATTTTCTGTTTCTTTCTGAGCATTCACAAGTTGAGGCAAAACAATTTTAAAAGACAAAAGGATAAGGGAGAAAGAAAAGGAAACAGGATTCATTTTAGGCTACTGGTATATACCAGAAGACACCAGGTGTAGTATATGTTAGCACTGTTCCAACGTATTCCTTATGCACCTTTCTACCATAATCAAGCATCTGTCACACCATGGATCTTCTGTTGTATTCAACAGCACCTTCTGAATCAAAAGAACTGTCACTGTTAATGAAGTATAATACATCACTGGAATACTCATGTTGCAAGTAGGGAATCAGAGTGGATTCAATATCCAGAATAAAAAGTACACTTGTAAGCAGCATACTAGGAGACGATGCCCTGGCATCTAGTAAGAATATTGCAGCAAAATCTGCTTCATGAGGTATTCTTAAAACTAGACATGAAATGATAGCATATTGCATAGTACAACAATTCTTAAAGGTTAAAATTCCTGCTGTGATTTCCTGTACGTATCTGAATTACACCTAACAGAAAACAGAAATCCAGTACTGAAGAAAGGACTGAGATTCCAATTCTATCCATCTCATTTACTATGATGTGTAATTTAAAATGATACATTGGGAGCACTACAGATGAAGTACCTGACTTAAAAAAGCCGTGTCTTATTCTTGCCCAAATTTACCACACTTGAGCAATAACAGAAGCTAAGGAATATAAAAATATTTTTCCCTCTCACAGGAAATACTAGAGACATCCCCAAATAGCCTGACACTCGTCAGTAAACTGAAACATAATTTTACTTTTCAAAGGGTCTGCAACTTATAAACTTTTGCAAGTTTTATAATATCTTTTTCATTACCACGAGTGGTTTCTATGCAGTGAAAACAAAAACCAAGAGAGTGGAGAAAAAATTATACTTATTACCATTCCACTAGAGAGACCTTACAGATTTGTGTGTGGTATAAAGAGCCCATTTTACAATACAGTGCAATGTTCAAAGAATCTACTAAAGGAAGAAAAGACATAAGCAGCTGTTACAAATCTATGGCTGTTATGAATCTCTTTTGTAAAACTATCTTTTGAACCAGCTACTGCCATCAAAAAATAGAAACCTAAAAAATCTTCATAGGCAAAGTGCTGAAGGCACCAGCTCCTGCCTTTCATCGCTGCCATCTTCATGGCAGCACTTCAAATGACAGCAAAGTCCATGAGACATCAGTCCTGTCGGACTCAATTTGCGTCTGTGCAAGTGTATCAGAGCCAACTGCTACATAATGATTCCAATGCTATCACAAAGATGGAGATGTACGAAATGTACTTTCAAGGAAGTGATTCTGATTGTGCTTCTTCCATGGAAGAAGCTACATGGGAGCCCTGAACTACCTCAGAAAGCAGCTCACCCGTGGACAAAAATTTTATCTTTTTATTGGCACACAAACCCACTAGCTGATACATGAAGGTGAATGACAGAAATGTGATGGATACTAAGATCTGTGTCTGAACCATAAACTACTGCCTTTAGCAGGGAAGGAAGTGGAGAGAAAACAACAGTGATAATTAATAAAGGAAGCAGTGGAGGGGGCGAAAAAAGTTGACCACTACGATGATTGTTTATCCACTACTGTTTTTTAACAGGGCACTGGGGATTATTTTCACACATTCCAAACACTCCCACCAAGATACTAAACGGGGGTATCTAACAGAAAAAATATTACTATCTGCTTGGAGAAAAAAGAGGAATTTTAAAAATCGCATGATCCTCATATGTGAATATGCATTTATCCTCTACAAACTGTCTGTGAATGAAGGTATGGATCAAAAAAAACTGGCAAAGAAAACATTGAGAAGAAAAATTAGCTTTTTTTTTAAGTAAAAACTCCATTCCATTCTCTCACTCTAAATGTACATACAAGCACTTAGGAAGCACTCATTGTCTCTGATTTAAAGGTGATATTCATTATCACTCAGATCATAAAAACCAAAGCCCTCAGTACTTCCTTTCTTTGCTGCTTCCAAGTGTCATGGCTTTAGCTAATGTTAGCTAAACACACTAAGGATTCCAGGAGAACCTTTGCCTGTTGTTTTTTGTCTTCACTTGCTTATGCCTCCACAGTTAACTTCTAGTATCTTAGGTCAAGTAAACAGAAACACTTGAATAAAGATGGTGGGTGGGTCCTTTTTCTTTCAAGTGAGTTGAAGATACAGTTAGTGGAGGTATACAGATTATGGGCAGATAACACTAAGAAGCAATCCAAGAGACAGGTGTTATCAAGGTTCTCCAAGCTTCTGCCTCAGCTTCACCTACAAAAAAACACAGCTTCAGCCAGGGACCTTGCTACTGACAGTTGTACCAACCATCTGTTATGTAGGTCTATACTTGGCTTATTTGTGAAAAGTAACATACAGATACAATTCCTTACAAGAACTAAATGCAGTAGTTTCTTCCCTTTTCTATTTTCTCCTGAGAATGGTTTTCTATATCCAGAGTGTGGTTTGTGTGAAAACACAAACACCATTTGCAGAACCAGCTTATACTAGCCTCCTCACAGGGCCAACATTTGTCTTGCAGAATGAATCCAGAGTGAGGTACTCTCTTAGCAGCTCCCTATTTCAACATTCACACTGTGCCAATGCAGAAAGATGGGGCATCTCCTTGGTAGAAGACTGATCACAATAGCTACAGAGAGATTAACAGTTATTTGAAAAAACCTGTCTTTGTGCTTTAATAAAAGCTGTTTCAATTTAGGATAAATACTGTGTAACTTCTGAATTAAATAATTAAAAGTGGCTTTTACAATATCTCTAAAAGAGCTACCCATGAATAATTTCTGTCCACAGACAAACAAATTGTTAATACAAAAGTGAAAAACAAAGGGTGGAACTAGGTAATATATCTACGACTAGAACATATGTAGTAAGAGGACATATCTTCCCTGATTAGTGGTATCTACTAATAACATCAGTAAAAGTGGAGACATCCAGCTCCTGAGAGTGTTCAGTGCAGAGATACAAAAGAATTCTCAGCTGGGGCCTAGCAGATGATAGCACCTGGGTATTGGCACATGTACCAATTATCCTCAAAAGAATCAACCAGGTGAATGAAACATCTGAACACTGAACTACTTCAGTGGAAGTAGTTCAGTCTGTTTAGTCTAAAAGTAATCTTTTAGGTGCTAACGTGGTACTCAGGAGGAGATGGTCCCTGCTCCAAGACAGAAAATGCTAACCTGGAGCCAAATCTTAGAAACAAAAAAACAAACAAACAAACAAAACAAAACAAAACAAAAAATCAAACCAAACCAAAACAAAACAAAAAATGAAAAAAACAAACAAAACCAACGCAAAAAGCCCGGTTTTATTTATCTGCTTGCTTTTCCATGCATGAGCATGAAAATTTTTGATAACTCAATACAGAAATTTAGCACAGTAGGGAAGAGCTCTCAGTAGAGACTTGAACATAGATAAAAAGGAAGTCATAGCAGATGTAGGGAGCCACATGGAAAAAACCAGTAACTTACAAAATTTCAGAATACAGGAATGTGAAGATGAGAGGTCATTTGTGCTATTACACAAACAGGATTTCTAGTTCACCTTTTCTAAAGTCTGAAATCATTCAGAGATAGGATTTTAGTTCATGACCAACTCTGGTCTGCCACAAGGACTTATGGGAAAACAACTGGACACACCTTACATTTTTTACAAAACAATGTTTTTCTAAGAACAAGTGGCAGGCAAAGACTGAAACAGAAGACTATGCTGACATTCTGTTTTCACACTTCATTCATCACACCCACAATCCTAAATTACATCCATTCCCAGCCACAGATTTCTAGTACCATACATATGTAATTGAAGAGATACAAAAAAGAAATTTGAAACATTTCTAGAACCAAGTCAAGGAAGGAGTGCCAAAACTTCACATCTTTGCATATCAACCAAGATCGTTCTTTAAAAAAGAAAATAAATAGATTTCATAGATAAATCTTGGCTGCAAAAACCTGACTGACAGCTGAATCACTACTAGAAGAACAGGACAAAATACATAAAATTAGTTCAGAAATACCTCTGGGTAAAACAATGTCTTTTAAAGGGAATTAAATGCATTTTCCAAAGCAATGAGGGAAACTATCAGAAGTTCTGCATTTAGCTTCTTGCTCTTTTATTGATTAAACATGATAAAAGTTTCCATAGTTGACCTGCTGGAGAAGTTGCATGCTTCATTTTGTTTTTATTCTTAAAAACAGCCAAAATGCAAACCACATGATTTAGGAAGCGTAAAGGACAGATGTGTCAAGTGGTCCTAAGCTTAGTCTTATCAGTCCCTGGATAACAACCTTAGAGCTGCTGTCTTTCCTCTATTAGTTATTCCAACACAAGTGAGCAACCACCCTGGTCAGCAGGTTTCTGATCTCAAGCAGGTCTTTGAACTACATCACTAAAATAGCACCTCTGAATTGCAGTGATAGCTGGAATTTTTGCTTACATGAAAAAACTTAATATATTCAATCTGATTCTACATTGTAATTCTGTTTTGGACTTCGGCAAGGATTCTTCTTTTACCATACAAAACAGAAAACAGATTTTCAGTAACTGAAGAAAAGTGAATAAATTAATTTAATGACAGCGAAGTACATATTAAAAATCTCATCGAGTTGTTTTTCTTATTAGAAAGTTGTTAAAAAGTTCGTCTCTTTCTACTTACAAAAATACTGAAGCTCATTTGTAAACTTCAACCATACACAGAAGACCCTGCCTAGTCCGATCTTCATCCAGCTTCACTCAAATTCTAAATCATGAACTAAAATACCAGTTTGTAAGTTGTCACATATCTCAATGCTTATAAATTTCTGCCACTTTAGTCAATTCTGCACATTATAAAAACTTTTCTTATTCATGGTGCATTCTGCTGATAATGACTGAATTGTAGAGACGAAAATAGTCCTGCTAGAGGAAAAAAAGACACAATATATCTGTGATGCATATGAAAGCAATACATTGTTGAGAATCTATACTAAGAATTTAAAACATGTTACAAAGCCACAGACAACAGGTTAAGTGGAGAAATGATACATCTTCTATTAGGACTGACTTTTGTCTGAAAAACACAAACTCTGCCAATACCCCAGTCTTGATTCCTGTAACCCAAGAACGGTGTAAATTAGTTACCCTGGAATAGTCCAGCTGTCATTTTGGAAAGGGAAGGGAAGGGAAGGGAAGGGAAGGGAAGGGAAGGGAAGGGAAGGGAAGGGAAGGGAAGGGAAGGGAAGGGAAGGGAAGAACGATTGCTATTTTTGTGTAAAAACATTTGCAGACTGATTTTTACCTTTTTCTGTCTCCAAAGAACAAAAAACAAAAAAAAGCAAACCACTCGTATTAGGCTACTTGCCTGAGACAGTTTGTTAAATTCTTCTTTTGCTGTCTGTTGCATTACTTGAACAACACTGGAGCTGTGCAGCTACTGTCTTTTAGGGTAGGCTAAACTATGAGTGTGTGAGCCACACACTAAAATGTTCATAAAGCCATTGGCCTATACACCACATACTCATGAGACACTCCCAGGAAAATGGGGTCCAAAACAAGCTTTCAAGAAGATGCTGCCAGCAGTCTAACAGAAAAGCACCACTCCTAAGGAGAACACCTAGACTGCACAACAAGCTGCTGAATTCTAGGATCACAGTTACTGCCAGAGTCAGCATATTTTAGTGGCTTGCTTCCTCACAGAGAGCTAGGTATTTGGATAACCTAGCAATGACAATGATCTTACAGCTCCACTGCTATGCACGTGACATAGGCTTGCTAACCTTGCTTATATCTAAAGAGCCACCTGTGTTTTAGAAGAATTTTGCCTCCTCTGTCTCTTTTCAGCATGGAAATTGTGAAACATTCAGGTTGGGCCTTGCCTTTCGGATCAGGTGCAGTTGAAGCATACTGGGTACTGCATATAGTAAAATAAAGTTAGAAATATATTTGCAAGTCTGGAGCTAACAGGACAAACCTGACTTCAACATTGCAAGGCATGTTTTCTCTATTATATAACTCTGCAATTTCTTCCTTTATGGCTTTTCTTTTTCCTTTTCACTTTATAGTTCTGTTTCAACACAATCCAAAAAACTTGTTGCCTAATCAGATTGAAGCATGACTGACTGAGACAGCGAATTTGCAGTACACACAGGACAGTAATCCAGCTGCAGCTAGTTTAGCCTGACTGCACTTTATTATAACGTTGCTGATGGCAATACAATCATATTAGAGGAAGAGATGGAGAGCTGAAATGGTTATTTTTCAAAAGTAGTAGGCATTATAAAATGATTTGATAATAAAGTACAAAAACTTCCTGAAGCAATAAAAGCACAATACATTTCCCATACTAAGATATGGCATAACAGCACACAGTTGTCCACAGTTCCTCTTTTGAAAAAAAGATGAGAACTACAAAATAACTTTGTAACACATAATACTTTTTATTACACTCAAAGAAAAAGTAAAAATAATGTTATGAACCCAGAAAAAGAGTTAAAAGTCAACAAAAGCCTACAAATATTTTATTGTTGGAAGCTTTGTTATTAAGGAAAGTACAACTTGGTACACTTCTAGATACTAAACTAATGTCCTACTGTTGACAAGACAGTTTTGATACCAAATAAAATTGTATAATCATCATCAGGGACAGACAGTACAGTTCAAAATGTGTTTTTCTCTACAAACCACATTAAAAACTATAGCTTTATCTGTAATTAGTAGTGATGAGGGTCTTAGAATTGCCCCTTCAAGTGGCACTTCAGGTGCTTCATATAATCTATACCTCAACCCTCTTCAAATGGAAAGTGAGAAGCAGAAAGGTGATATTCCCACAGACCCCTTGTATTTGATGTGGTTAAAGCAAATTGAAAACAACAACAGATTTCCATCATAAAACCTATTACTGTTTTAACAACTAAACAATCAGAGATTGTGAAAAGCACTAATCATTACGCACTCATTTCTCATTTTTGAGGTTAACATTTTCTTTGCGCTTCGATGTGGTGCAGCCTCTGTACCCAAGGTTTTCATTCCTTGCTTTGTCCAGGCAACTTGGCACTCACATGTCTTAGCTACAAGAATGTGATAATTGAAATAAATACCTGTTAGACCTGTGGTTCATGCTCTTACAACTCTGTTATAGACTGCTAGAATAGACTAAAATGCATTATGTATATTCCACATATTCTTCACTGTTTTTTCGTCCTTCTCAGCAAACATTTCAGCAAGTACTTTTCAAATCTAAGTCCTGTGACAGCTTCCCAAGCACTCATCTTTTTGAGCTGATACTAAAGAAAAACTAACTGTGACTTTACTCTCTTCCAAACATGCTGGCCTTAGCGACAAGGTCATAATTTATAACATAACTGCCAATTGCATATTGACATTGTATAATCTTCAGCTTCTTTTGTAGCCTCTTTTGGTCAGTTCTCAGTACAGAAGTGAAAGTATCTGCTACCCACCAAAAGGAATGCTATTTTTATAAAGCGTATGAGAAAGAATAAATTTTAGCTGTACTGTATACAGCTATGGAAATATTGCTGTATCTTATCTATGTTGTGACATGGACAGTGTATGCATGTCAACAATAATATTATACAGGTGATGCCATATTTAGCAACAATTGACTATTGGTTTGTACACATATATTATACTCAGTCACCTCTCTCACTAGTTACGAATATGATAGTTTCTGAAACAGGCAATCTGTTACATCTTCCTTCTTAAATTAGCAAGACAAATCAGAGAAAAAAATATTACAAAAGATTAAACAAGTGAAATAACCAAACTTCAGGCATCACTGACAGTTGGTCTTTTGAATGAACAGTCAAAAGGCAAAAGAAAGAAACTGAACTGCAGATAGGACAAAAAAGGGTGGTTATAATACTAGTTTCATTTGTAACCTTCTATAAAAAATATGTAGCTGAGAAAACACAAAAGATGGTGGTTTAGATTAGAGCTCTCTGTCATTCAGTGTTTCAGAGTTTTGATAATCTGAGCATCAAAAGGAATAAAAAAATACAGAAATAAGACAAAGCAATGCATTTAACAGCAAAGCACAACATCTGCACAGCAAGAAGGTTTAACACATACACACATTATCACAAAAAGAACAGATTGGCAGAGCTCAAATTTATATCAAAAGGTAGAAGACACCACCTATCTGCCTTTCAGACACATGCCTCATATGCAAAGACTTCCAGGACTTCTGCTTTTTCTCTCTGTTTTCTCCGTTTTCATTTCTAGCTGGAAAGTAGTAGTCTGTAAACATACCGCTACAACAGTCAAGCTAAAGAAAGAAGAGCCTAACTTTCAACTACACGTTTCTTTCTATTTAGCCAGAACTAATGAAATATTAAAAGTTCATAAAAGTGGCTATCAAAAAACATTTTAGAATTTTACCATGGTGCTTTGTACCAGATAACAAAGTACAAACTACCATACACCATGATCACAAAAAACAGTATCCTGTAAGAAAGTACACAGTAACTTTAAGCCTTCAGACAGTCCCATTAAAGTGTTTTGAAACTTTCAAAGACTCAGCTCACGTTAATTTTTTCATTAGAACATGAAATAAAGCTGTTTATAACACGTGGAGAAAACATGCTGTGTAATTTTATGGAATTCTCTGTATTAGTACCATCAGCTTCCATGTTACCACAGCATTAATTCCGAAACACAGACACATAGAAGTTACTGTATTCCCTCTCCAGAAAGATGACACCCACATAACAGAGACACCCAAATTCCACAAGAAGCACTATCTCAACAGCCACATAGTTGTGGCTACCAGTCTTCTGAGGAAACCCCAAAGGTGTGCACATTACACAACGAAAGGGGGTTGTAAATGGCAGTGGTTCCTCAGGACTCTACCATTCCTGATGGAGTGGTATCCCATATGTCCCACAGAGATAAAGTATCAGTAGAAAATTTTAGAGGGAGCTGCAAATAATGATACTTTAGAATTGTTTGTTTGTTTGTTTGTTATTTTAAATAATGTAGAAAGATAATTCCTCTTTTGGCTTCCTTTACTCAGAGTCATTTGTTTTACCTAATCTGCCTAGATGCAGGAAGGCTTATTTATTTATTTTTAAATGAATGCATCCTGCTCATTTATACTGATGACAAAATATCTATTTTTCAATATATCTAAAGCCTAGAAGATGAGCCTGAAGTTCTACATGGAAGAATGCAATACACCTTGTGGGAGTTTCATCTTTCAGAACAGAAATGCTTGAGCAACTAATCATAACCCAGTAAAGTTTCTGCAGCATTTCTATTATAACCGTTATGTCTCTGGACGTGTGTGCTGTCCCAGGGGTATTGTTCTGGATTGATTAGCATCTTTATAATGAAATGCTCAATTACAGCTTTGAAATAGGTAATTATAAAGGGAGTGTGTATTTTCCAGTTAGGGATTTTGTTTTGATTTTTTTTAATTATCAGTGCATGAAACGCAGCTGTAGAACTGTTCTGACTGCACTGTCGCCTCTTTGGAGAGAAACTATATTTTGTTGCTCTCACTGTGCATAAGCTAAATTGAATTTCTAGTTATGACTGGTATGGGAGTTTTATTTTCAACTGTCAGAGTGTGCAGCCAGCTGTAACCAATTTTTCAATATTTTGAAAAGCCTCATTTGAAGTATACAGTTGCGAATGACTTAGGGACCTTGTCGTTAGTCAACAGAAAAATTTTTAAAACACTTTCCAACTGTACTTCTTCGGTGTAAAAGAAAAAAAAATGTGTAAAGAAAACTACACAATATGGATTTTCTGCATAACTTTAGCAGCATACGTAAAAAAGTTCAACAAATCTGGAGGGCATGTCTAGGTCTGGGCTAATGTTTCAGACTCCCTTATGTACGTTACTGTATTTTGAAGAAAACTGCATTATCTTAACATTGTTAAAACCAACTTCTGCCAAGAAAAGCGACTCATTTTTCCTGAGGGTTAACAGCAACTGAGGGGGTGGAGAAAGTGCTTTTAATTTCAAGGGTCAGAAGTCAGGAGAAAAACTATAAATATTTCCTTTCCTTAGTACTCTGCATGCTGCAGCACGCCATCGATTTTAAAAGAGGTTTTCTACTGAAGAAACTCATTCAACTGTTGAGATAATGTGTTAGTTTGTATTGGTTCCTCACCTCAGGTGCTAGAAGATATACTACTGACAGGAGAATTTGTTGGGTTTTTTGTTTTGTTTTTTTTTTTAAATAGAATAACAGAAACAATTGGTTTAATTTAAAAAATGTAAGGATGTATTCCAGGTAAATTCTAACCCTTTGATAACCAGAACCAGAATTCTTCAGCCTTAATCTCTGTCATATAACAGAACCATCGCTGCTGCCAGCACAAGGTTGAAGACACTTGTACGAACAGAAACATGCAGGTCACAGGTTAAAAGACAAGGGGAAGAAAAATGTAGCTATGTTTTGTGTCTTAAACAGATAATAAAATCCAAAATGGTGATCTTGTTCAGGTACCGTAAATGAGTCTATCACGCTTTTTGATATTCATAGTGTGCACGTTGTTACCCTAGGTTACAAATTTTCCATCACACAAGTCATTTTCTAGTTATTAGCACTGTGGAACCCAGGACTACATCCACAAATCATGTAAGTATTGCCTCTTCATTTTTTAAATACTGTGGAACCAAAATTAAAAAATCTGAAACTTGCTTCAAGCACTAGTTTTATCTTTTGCAAGTCAGCTCCTTTTAAATGCCAATCACTATTTTACATTTTAGCTAATTCATCTCTTCTTTTTTCATGGTTGTTTTTTTTTTTGTTCTTTTTTTTTTCCTTTTTAGGATATATTAAAAGCCCAGAATATAAGAAGAATCTAAGAAGAAGATACATTAATTTAGTCACATCATAACTATTTTACTACCACACAGGCACTTCCACATCAAACAATATTATCTGAAATGGTGTAATGGAAGCCCCAAACTTACAGTCCAAACTCCCACCACTCTTTGTAACACTGAATTTTGGAGGGTGACTTGAATTTACCTATATAAAGTTCACGCCTTTTCTGTGGATTCCGGAATGTATTGGTGCTAACAATTAGTTCATTAAAGCTACCTTTATTTCTGAAGTTGGAATCTCAAATAAGCACATGTATTCAATAGTTCAGCCATCTGATTTGGAACAGAATTTAGTATCCAGCAATAGATAAATGCTAACTGAAATGTAAGCCTTTCTCAAATGAGTTAAAAAAAATGTTCTGCTACCTGCTTTTTTCTAAACCTCTCCCAGAAGGTATAGAGAAGTCTTCCTGAAGTTGCTTGCGAAATAAAAAAAAAAAAAAATCTTATGCTGATACCCAATCCACACACTTAAAATCAATTTGTATAACGGTAATCCAGATCACTACACAGAATTGCCGCTGGAATAAACTTACAAATGTAACATTTCATTCACAAACTCAATACAGAAAGTTTAAAGTAATGCATCATGATCAAACTGCTTACAATAATTCCTACAAACCTGACTCTCACATAAAAAATTGTTGGTATAGGGTATTATTACTCACTTTTCCAGTTCTTTAAATATTATTTAAATTGCTTCAACAATTCTATCACCATTTCAGTGTCCCACAACTGTTTTATTGCAGTGGAACAGTTAAAAAAATAATCTGCTGACACACTGTCCTGCTTCCTATTTTGTTTTCTCTTAAGTAGTCTTTTAAATACATAATCATTGCTGTCACCCTCAGTGGTTCCTACATTTTCCTCACAGTAATGCCCAAGAGGACTTAAACATTGAAATTCCTTGGAAATTAGGCACATTTAAAAACATATTATAGAAAACAGAGAATAGAGAACTGTGAAATTATGTTGGAAGTAATGTCTACATTATAGAGTAAAATACCAGCACGTAAAACAGGTATGTTACTTTTCTGCAGCAATATCCAACTGCATGCACATGCAATGACATCTATTCCTGTGCCATCACTTTGCATTTTAATCTGTGAATTATGGTTTCTTAATGGATTTGCAATGAAACAAATAATGAACAAACACTACGTGCATAAATACCTCCCTGAAAATGGATTTTTTCCTGACTCAGTATCACAGACATAATATTGGACCGTGATCCTAACTAAATCTAAGATACCAAATATTCCACTTAGTCACAGCAAGGCCAGTAAATACAAAAACAAACTGTAATGTTTAAGTAGCTGAGGCAAACGGACTGATCCCTTCACTGCCTCACAGGGGGCGAGTTCTCTAGATCCTGAGTGATGTTTGCAGTTCTTCACATTAAAAAAAACCCACCACCTTTAAGCAAACTAAGGCATGGGGACATCCTACTAAGTACTAAAACACTACAGCCACTTCCTTTGAAAATGAATCTGTAACAGAATTCTTATTTTCCCCACCTGAAAACACTTGCATGTCCACTCTGCAATAGAACGTCAGCTTCACCACACCTACATGCAACACAGCTATACTGCAAGAAGCAGGAATTATCAAACTGGCGAATTATCAGTCAGACTTTTGACAATGTCAGACTTTTGACAACAAAACCCTTTTGACTGAGTCATGCTTTTTTTTTTTCCTGACGGTCCTGCAGACCTTTTAATATGAAAAAAATAGATCTATTAGCAAGACTTTCTCCTGCCATGGTTCAGGCACACAAATTCAATCAGCTCTTCTAATGAACTGGAAACTGAAAAGGCAACTTTATCTTTTCCTTAAGGTGGTTTCAGTGCATCTCTTTTGAGTCAGACACTAAATCAGAATTTTTGTTAATGCCTACAGTATGTGTGTGGTGAAGCTGTATTTTTACACATAGATATATTTATTCACAGATATATTTACATACATATGTATATATATTTACTTACACATCCCTAAATCATCAGAGTAAAATTAAAAAACAACTACAGAAAAGGCATTTATTTCAGGATCAAAATCTTTTAGATCACTTAATCGTAGTAAAATCACTGGTCTATTATTCAACTTACTTGAAGTGTGAATGACAGACCAGGATGCAGATTGCCCTGCTGGCAGAGCTCACTGTCTCAGAGGAATTATCTGTAGTTTACAACATTCACTGCCTAAGCCTGACACAATGAAAAAGGAAGACATAAAGCTAAATTTAAAAGATGTATTACGTGTCTTTCAAACAAGGAACTTTGTAGTGGACTGAATCTCATAAATACTACCTCTTACCTGTTGCACCTGCTTTTGTTAACAGTTCTTCGTGGAGAATTCTCCACAGTGTTTCTACTATGTTCTTGTTCCAAAGAACAAAAACACTCTGTTTAATTTTTATCAGCGGACTGTGACATGATAGCAGATGGGATATACAAGAAATGGAAGTGATGTGTATATAAACACACATGTTTATTTACATTATATTTAAGAATTATCCTAAAAATGCTATTGTAAAACTATGAGCTATAGAAGTAATTATTTCTTTTTATATAATAAATACATATAAGATAAAAAAATAAGACATACAAATTATATATATATATATAAAAACTAACTACAGTTATTGGTCATTTTCCTGATTTTATTTTTTGATAAACCCCTGACACTGCAGAAGGAATAATCTGGAGCAAATATCAATGCCTTGGAAATAAACTAGGCTGTGAAGAACACAGGTTCACCCTAACAACCATAAATCATAGAAGCAAAGGAGAGATGGTCACTTGATTTAACAGTTTATTTTAATCTTGTTTTGATTATATTCTCATTAAAGGCCAAACCAGTAAAGTCACATTCTTGCTCCCCATAATCCAAACTCATACTGTGATGACAAGGAGGGAAAATTTGAAATAATTAAAACTTGTAATAATATTGCACTGAGTCAGTATTCTGATGATAACATAAACAAACTAGCATGGAAAACACTAGTTTAATGCTCACATGACATAATGAAAAAGAATGTGAAGAACAGAATGTGAAACACTGAGTATTATTGTTTGTAAAACTCAATGGTTACTCATGGAACTTATTTTAAACCTACATTTTGTTCCTCATTTTTTAAAAATAATAGCCTGCACAGAACTCAGAAAAAAAAAAAGGAAAAAAACCCAAACTGTGGCAAATACATACAAGCTCATCTTTTGTAGCAAACAAAACTACCAATCCACAATTCATAAAGAAAAAAATGGGTTGAAAGACTATGTTCTGCTGATTGTCTATTAGAGAACACTTTGTTTATCAGAAAACATGATCTCCAGGATTGGTTAAATCATGGAAGCTTTCAATGGTTATTACACAGTGGCTTCAGTTTATTCCTTATTCTGAAGAATCTAGATAAGAAAATTCTGAATGCAAAATCCAAATAAGGCTATGCTCTAAAATTAAGACATTAAATTAATTCCATTATTTGTTTTGCAACTACAGAAAAAGCATGCTCCCCCAAAACCCCAATACAATGTAGTCTTTTGGCCCATATTAAATCATATATATTTCCACTACTCTCTGATACCGTAAAAGCCACATTATTTTAGAGCAGATGTTTTAAAATAATCTCACAGTATAACTGGTGTCAGAAAACAAATTAAATGTCAACAAAAATCATATTTTTAAATCATATTTTCAAATCATATTTTCATATTAATTTGATAGGAAATTCTAAAAATTTAATCTATAGTTACCTAACCAAATTTTGCAACTCATTTCATTTCTTTGGACCCATTACAAATTTGATTTTTTATCTACCGTTGACGACTTCATTCACAAGCAGAAGGCAGATTCTTATAAATTTAGTTTTCTATTTCTTTTAATGAAACACTTAGTCATATGTCATAGTTTACTATAAGAGCTTTTCTTGATCTCAGAAAATAAATAGTTAACATATACACTAGTGTTAAAATCTGGATTAGCAGTATGTACAAATAGCTGAACACAGAGACCCTACTGAAGGAGGACTTTCTTATAAAAATGAGCCTGCAAGGCACTCTTAAGTTTCCCAAATTTGCTGTAGGCCAGGATCTTCACTTGCTGATCTGCAAGCTTAGACAAAGGATTAAAGAGTATCTAATGACCTTCTGTATTTCAGAAATAAATCTCTCCCCTCGGTATACCTGATGCCAGCCTTGGCTGTTCCTATGAAAAATGAAAAAAAAAAAGAAAGCCCAAATCTTAAAAGTAAACACTTAGGTCAAACCTAGAAAAGAATGCTTTTACTTATAGCAGCAAGCACTAACCAAAATCATTAATTTTTTACATAAAAGTAGAAATCTGAGCACACTAAAATGACAAAAGCTGAATTACATGAGTAGAATGATCTCCTCCAAATGATTTTAAGTGTCAACATTGAAGTATTGCTAACCATCTAGTAAACACTGCACGCTTCCTTAAGAAATCTCAGACCAAACATCTCAAGACCAGAAAAATCTCAATCTTATTCTATTCAGAATTAAAAATCAAAACCAAGTCTAATTTTGTTGGAAAACTAAGAAGGAAGTGGTCTGAGAGAGAAAGCTGCTATCTATTACTCAGAAAAAGAAGACTCAGAGTAAAATGTCCTAAGTATTGTTGTATTTTGCCACATAATCACAATGCGGACTTTTGAGATAGTTCTTGTATTCACCTCAGAGGACATAGCAAGGTCGTTCATATATGTATTTTTACCATAGTACCAATTTATAAAAGCTAAAAGATAAAAATGAGATTTGCTTAATTTAGTTTTAAGTCAATATTTGAGGCCGATAAATAGCTAGTTTCTCTGATTGTCTCCTCCTCTGAAAAATAGAAAGTAATACGGCTATGCTTGCAAATTTAAAAGGCTTTATTTAGTTTATAGCAAAGAAAAAGAGTAAGACAGATCCCCTCTCCACTCCAAAAAAAAACCCTCTAGTAGATTCCGTAATTCAGAACAGTTCACAATTTAATGTCACTGTTAGTCTTAAATTGAGAGAAAGTAATCACAATACCTTTTTCAAAAATGAAAAAGTTTTATCTTGACATTTTCTTAATTAAAGTTTTCTCAGTTTTCATTTAACATGTCCAAAAATTATTTAAAGTTAGAAAGCTAAAGTAACAATCAAAATGAAATTGAAATAGTCTGTCTGGTGTCAAATAATGTTTCTTCACACCTGAAGTGTAGATGGCTTCAGCTTCCCAGTTTGGCAGAAATAAAATTGTTTCATAAGTGCTAATGAACTAAAAAATCTACTACAGACACATAGTTATGGCACAGTTGACCACAAACATTGAGATTATTAAGCAAAAGAAGGCAACAAAAGTAATACCTTTTAGGAGCACAGAAATAACCTTTCTCAGTGTCTCCAAGTAGGATATTTGTCTTTCAATACTGTCATGCCATACCTGTCTTTATATTTCAACATTTCTGGTAAGATTAACTTCCAACAGAAAGTTTATAATATTCACATGGAAACGTAAAATTTATCTTTGACAGAGAAGGCTGATATTTTAAGAAGGATATATTGGATTTTTGTAAGTACCATTTTCTGGCTTGGCTACTACTAGATAAATAATTTCTTTTTTTAAGAGGGATAGAGATTTTTCTACAGGGAAATACAATTTCAGACACACTACACATCACTTTGGTATAGCATGAAAAGGTCTTTAATGTCCCGTTTGGTTTTGCCTTCATTCCATCCAACTTTGATACTTATATTAAAAATCTCTAGATACTCTGTGCAACAGACCTTTCTTATTACAGAACATTTTCATGCCACAATCCTAACCATAGATGTAGAATATCTTATGTGTCTTATATAACACAGTTTCCCATGTGGGAAAACCAGGAACAAGCACTAACATACAAGGTTGTTAAGCAAAAAAAAAATCATTCATTTCCTTGCTCCTCTCAGAATCTGCAGCACGGTCAGCTACCAAGTCAGAAAACTATTTACCAAAGAAACTTAGCAGACTAGATCTTCCTTACTTTTTTAACAGAAAGGTATTATAAAGAACTGGAACAGAAGCAAGGGATGCTAGAGACTAATTTTCTAGAGACTGGTACATGACAATAAAATCAAAGGTAGTGTATAATATAGTGTCATAAAAACAAAGCCCTTTCTCTGAGGAAAGGTGGAACCCATCATACAATCACAGGCATTTAAAATATTTCCCCTTAATCCTTTTTCAGACACATGGCGTGTAAAACCCAAGTGTTCTTATATTAAAAGTACATTAACAGCACCAATCTATGTGTTTCAAACACTTGAACTTTCTTGCTTTCTGACAGCTACAGAACAATTAGGTAAATCTTAAAAGAAATGATCAGGACACTAGAGGTGTCTCATTTGCACTTGTTGTACAAAGAAGTCTACACAAAACAAGCACATCACCTTTTATTTCTCTTGAAGAAAAATTGCTTAAAGCTTACGCACATTCCTTGACTTGTTCTAGCAATTTGCTAGCCCATTTTCTATTTTATATACATATTTGTTTGATAATTGTTTGATAGAAATATTTGATTTATTCCTCTGACAAATACCACTAAGACATCTTGATCCTATTTTACTCAGAAGAAGACCTAACCCTAAGGGGTAATTAATTGACTATGTGTAACTGTTTGCTACCGAAGTGAGCTCACTCAGTAAAAAGCACTACACCGGTTTCAACCCATATTTTACACAAAAAGAAACCAGTTGAAAAAGAAACCAATAAGACTCAATGAAAGGGATTTTTCCTCCTATTAGAGTATGGTTAGACAGAAAATAGGGTAAAATCTTGGGTTTTCGACATGGAAACTATACACAGGCCAAGAGAATTTCTCCTCTGATCACTGCAAGTTTCTCAGAATTATAGCAAATGGAAGGTTGAGTCAAAACAGGCATTTCTGAATCACCTTGCTAGTTCCAAATCATGAGGCTACACAAGGTCAGCCAAGCAGCTCCAGAGTCCCTCACAGAAATAATGGCAGTAACTCTGCTATTATCTTTGGGAGGGGGGAGCCAAAAAAAAACCAACAAACAAACGCAACACACGCACACACACAAAAACACATGTATCATTCAATTCTTAATTAGGCAATCAAAAGTACTGGGTTATCAGAAAGACATAAGGTACCTAGACTTCTAAAAATTATTATTGCAGGTGGCTAGCATTTCTCCCTTTTTAGTTGCATTCCAAAACTTTGCACAGTAATACAAATCCCATTATTTCCAAAATGGTATTTTCTTCATCTTCTATGATGTCATTTACATAATTGATAAAGGAAGATCCCGATAATATTGAATATCCGTTTAAGAACAGCTGCATGACACAGTATTGACTGTTACATTTCATTTACAGCCCTCCTTATTTTACTACCTTTCCCCTGTTACTATACAGAGGAAACTTTTTCCTCATTAGTGTTCAAATATGCAGCCATTTTTCCGTATTGAAAATTGTCTGAGATGTTAGATTTTATAGTTTTGGCAACCATACGATCCCCTCCCTGCATGCTCACATAATCCTCATTCAAATTGTTACAGAACAAGCCTACTCAAGTCTAATCACTGTGCAACCAAGGGAATCTTGTGCATTAATGGTTTAAAAGGACAGGCCACAAACACATGCAAACAAGCATATATTTTACACATATCAGGACTGGTTCTTCCACACAATATTGCTTACTTTGCAACAACTAATAAATCTTTCAGAGAACAAAATATGAGAAAAACATTGTAGTAGGTTTTCAAACATGGAACTTGGTCTTCCTTTTCAAAACAAAATATGCTTCTTTACTTTAATGTGACAATGCTAGTATTGTCTGATAGGCTTCTAAAACCACAATTTTTTCTGTATGCTGTCATGTTTGAAAAGCATGTGTGCTTTTCATGTATACTTTCAGTCTGTGTGTTTCATCCCACGAAGTTTGCACTTTTCATCCCCATTTCTGTTGTGATCATGTTTAGAAATCTTTTTGGCATTCATAGCTAGGTATGCACTGACACAATAGAAAGGTCAAAGGTGCTTGTCCTAACCAAGGCAATGATGTAGTTAGTCTTCACAATCCATGGGAAAAACTAGAATTCTGCATTCAGAAAATGCCTTCCTTAAACTTACATTGATTCTAGCAGTAGCTAAACATGAGAGACACAGAAAAATATTGTCTTTTTAGAGATGTAAAGTAGAAGTTTGCATACCAGGTTTGCAGTGATAAGCAGTAAGTTGCTAAGCAGTAAGTCGCTGATAGGTAAAAAGGTGGTTAATTGTTGCCAGTTCACAGGATGTACTTTAAGGTGAGACTTACATTATGAACTGTGAGAACAACTTATTATTTAGCATCAGCAAAAAAGAGCAACTTCTGTCTAAATAGAAGTATTCACTCTTACTGGCTTTACCTTTGTCTTAAAACCACTGGTTCTTCTGACTAGGGAGAGCATTTCCAAACCACTATTGCAATGCCTGGTAGTCCCAAGATCCACAAGAATCTACAAATCCTTTTGTTGAATCTTCTGAAGGTGGTTTGGAAAAAAAGCATTGCCATGAACAATCAACTATGTTACCACTAACAGGGTTCAAACAACTGGCATCCATATCTATATATACACTTGAAGATATATGTATGGACACATAACATATATCTACAACCCTTGTAAAATAAAGTTACATAAACTGATTCCTAAAGGTTCTGTTCTTCAGATTGTATTATGATTCAATGACTAAGAATAGCGTTCATCTGAAGCTTAAGTCACACCAGATAATTGAGTTTGCATGATTTAAGTAAGAGTTCTTCCTCAACTATGGCTGATAAACTGTGGGAAAAGAGGCCCCATGAAACAGATACCAAAATAATTAATTAAAAAAAAAAAACAACCAAACAACAAATCTACTTATTCAGAGGCATATTTGTTTAGCCTAATTATTTAAGTAAGTTATTGAGTTAAAAAATGTGAACTGTGTTTTTTTCAGTCAGACATCTACTTAGAGCAAAGCAGTAAGTTAGTACACAGTGACAAATGCATGAAACAATAGCAGTGCCAGTACACATAACAGAACAGCAAAAATGTCAACACTATAAATTCAAATAGAATTGTTAAAATACCTGAAATATTTCATTAACGACAGAGTTTTATTGTTGTATGTGGTTGATAATGAGTGCTTAAGGCATAAAAATGTCTAAATTCTTGGTTGCTCATTACCTGATACAACATTGGCATGGGTCAGCATAAGTCATTCCAGAACGTACCAGGACTCATATTTGCAATTGTTCCTTTAATATCCTAAAGTCTCAGCAACAGAGGCTAGTTTGTCAAGTATACCTCTACTTCAGCCCATGCAAAGAATGTTCCCGCAACAATGAATCGTATAAAAAACTTTTCAGCATCCTTTCCAGTCAGCAGTCCATATTCAGAGCACTGCATTTACTAGCATGTTGCCTTCAAACAAAGTTAAAAAGTAACATCCTTGGGGGTGTTGGTTGATGAGAAGCTCAACATGACCCAGCAATGTGCGCTCACAGCCCAGAAAGTCAGCTGCATCCTGGGCTGCATCAAAAGAAGTGGGGCTAGTGGGTCGAGCAAGGTGATTCTGCCCCTCCACTCCACCTGGAGTACTGCATCCAGCTCTGGGGCCCCCAACATAAGAAGGACATGGACCTGTTAGAGCACGACCACAGGACGACTACAAAGATGGCTGGAGCACTTCTCCTATTAAGACAGGCTGAGAGAGTTGGGGACATTCAGCCTGGAGAAGAGAAGGCTCCGGGGACACCTCACAGCAGCCTTCCAGTACTTACAGGGGGCCTACAAGAAAGCTGGAGAAGGACCTTTTACAAGTGACAGGACAAGGAGTAATGGCTTAAAACTGGAAGAGGGGATATTTAAATTAGATACTAGGTAAAGGCTAGATTTAGATTGGATATTAGGAAAAAATCCTTCACTAGGATTCACTGAGAGGGTGGTGAAGCACTTGAACAGGTTGCCCAGCGAAGCTGTGGATGCCCCATTCCTGGAGGTGTTCAAGACCAGGCTGGATGGCGCTTTGAGCAACCTGATCTAGTGGAAGGGGATGGAACTAGATAATCTTTAAGGTCTTAGGATCTCTAAGGTCTAAGATTTGGGGACTAGAACATCTCTCTTACGAGGAAAGGCTGAGGGTCTTTGGTCTTTTTAATCTTGAGAAGACTCAGGGGGGATCTGATCAACGCCTATAAATACGTAAAGAGTGGGTGTCCAGAGGATGGGGCCAGTCTTTTTACAGTAGTGCCCACTGACAGGATAAGAGGTAATGGGCACAAACTTGAACATAGAAAGTTCCATCTAAACATGAGGAGGAACCTCTCTACTTGGAGGATGGCAGAGCACTGGAACAGGCATCCCAGAGAGGTGGAGTCTCCACCACTGGAGACGTTCAAAACCTGCCTGGACATGTTCCTCTGCAGCCTGCTGTAGGTGGACCTGCTCTGGCAGGGGGGCTGGACTAGGTGATCTCCAGAGGTTCCTTCCAACCCCATATCATTCTGTGATTCTGTGATTCTGTCTCTTCCAACCCAAACCATTCTCTGATTCTATGATGCATATTCTCTGTGTTCCTTTTAACAACTGCTCCAGTGGGATCCACTTCTATACTTGGCAACCACCTGAGAAAAAGAAAAGCTTTTGAAGGCTGAAGAAATGAAACTGTAAGATCTCATCTGCTGCAGTAATACTGGAAATATTGTTTGGGGAACAAAACATCTACAGCAGTGATTTCCAAAGGAAGATGAGCCCTCCCTAACCTTCACAAGAGATACTTAAAGAAGCTATTATTGTAGCCCTTCCTTCAGGATCATAAAGGACAAGAATGTAAGGCACTGCTTTTCACATACATGCAATGAAAAGCACAGCTCCTGATCCAGTGTTATTATATGCACACACCATTCATAATGGTGTTTTTCTGGCTTATGTCTCTTCCTTTTCAATAAGATGAAATGAGCTCTCCACTGAGGAGTACATGAAACTCACCAAACACCAACCTCAATGGATGACAGGATGTCCTAAGGATGGATGACAGGATGTCCTAAGGATGGATGACAGGATGCCTGGGCTGGACTATAGCAAAGAGATGCCCAAGAAGGGCTGGGGCAAACTGATGCCCAACAGGACTGGAGCAAGGAGATGCCCGAGCAGGGCTGCAGCTAAGATATGCTCAAGCAGGGACAGACACACACACAGGAGGAAGGTACACCTCCGAGGGGGCAGCAGCCTGAAGGGGAGCCCACATTACAGCAGCTGAGCAAAAAACAAGGAGGGACAAATCAAGAAAAGAAACTGCTAGGCACTGACCCCAACCTCCTGTGCCATCTGTCACCTTGCCAAAGGCATGGACTGTAATGTGCAGAGAGGGGACAGGTAGACAAAGAAGTGGGGTGCAAGGGAGGTGTCAGGAAAGGAACTGAGGTGCATTTGTCTAAGTGTTTGTTTTATTGCTATCTTTATTTCTCAATACTAGAGTCAATGAAAGATCAACTGGCAATTAACTAAATTCTATGAAACTCCGTAACTCAAATTTGTTGCCCGCAACACGTATTCATTTAAATTTCCCTGTGCAGAAGCA
Source organism: Limosa lapponica baueri (assembly GCA_002844005.1). Lineage (NCBI taxonomy): Eukaryota > Metazoa > Chordata > Aves > Charadriiformes > Scolopacidae > Limosa > Limosa lapponica. Next base: position 33,308 of record KZ506583.1, read on the forward strand.
CCTCCAAGCACTATTACCGTCTATGCCTTGTGGATGAGTCTGGGGTTTTACTCTGTATTTCTTAAGTCTACAGTTAACCATGTTGAGAAAAAAACACCACTCTGACATACCCAGGCACATCCTGTATTTGGACTGTATCAGTTTGAGTTGCCTGGATACTCTTATAATCACACGCTTCTGCATCCACTAATCCTCCTCTGAATTTCAGATTTAACTACAGATTTTAAAAAACAGGTTTGAGACATAATAATCGTGGGTATGTTTTTAATGTGACATAGAAATCTGGGAAAATGACTTGTCCAACTTAGTGGTGGGTATATGCAATCACTGGCTATTTTTTGTTCCAGTTCCAGACAAAACAGAGGTGTCCCAGATCATCCCATGCCAAACAGTTCTCTGTTAGTGACAAAAAGATCAAACAGGTGGCTCTTGCAGCCATGAATGTAAAAAGGACCCACAACATGTCCCTCCACTTAAAAATCTCAAACTAGAATGCGTGTGAGAACATTGCAAACCACAACTGGAAATACCTATGTTTGATCAAATTTTAATATTATTTTATTTGAAAAAGCATAATTCTACTATATTATTGATAGCTAGTAAAAGTCTTAATATTTTCTGGGAAACATCTTGATCATCTCAGCACAAAATTGGCCTGGGTGATTAGGATACCAAGAAAATACTATTTTCTTTTCCCCTTGAGAGCTGAAATATCCTTTTATTTCTTTGTAAATCTGTAGTATGTGAAGCCAAGTGATCAAGTCATTCAAAATGTAAAGCTTGGGCTGCCCTTTGGCTCTAAGTACAATATCTGCTAGTGCTGAAGAAGTTGGGAAGAGTAACATAATCAAAGAAAAATTCATTCTAAATCCAAGAGAAAGCAATGCGTAAGGATCAATAAAAACCAGCTCCATATAACGCCATAATTTCTCAGTACGGTGGTGTATATAATTAATGCTTTCTTTATAGAACCTCTGCCTGATTAATGTTATTTGTTAAAATTTCCTGATTATGACTTTAAAATTTATAATTTGAAAAATTTTAGTATCAATCAAAAAACCACAAAACTTCAAAATAATACTAAGTGCACTAAGTGAATGAACAAAAAATAAAAATGAAGTATCTTTAGTCACCACTATGCAGAGATGCCAGAAACTAATATAGTTGTGACAGCATATAAACTGTGAAATGCCAGTAAACTGTGTCAATTATTATGGTATGTTTGTTTATTGCTGCTTCAGGATATCACAGAACAGATTCTTTTGGTAAGCGATGTTCATGACTATAAGTGTACACATCTTGCCCAGCTAAAAAGCCTTCTGGGAATTACTAATTTGTGAATGATCTGTTCTGTGTCCAACTGCAGTTACAGCTACTAAGCAAATACAATGAACTTGGACATTAAGGTGTTTGTGCTGTATTTTACAAAAATAATTTCAGAAAATTTTTAGAAGGTTTGAGTATATCAAAAGTCTTTTGCTAAACTATTTCATTCAAATAAGGGGAGACCTTATCACTCTCTAGAACTACTTGGAAGGATGTTGTAGAGAGGTGGGGGTCAGTCTCTTCGGTCTCTTCTGGGGATCAGTAACAGGCAACAGGACAAGAGGAAATGGCTTCAAGTTGTACCAGGGGAGGTTTAGATTGGATATTAGGAAAATTTTTTACACTGAAAGGGTTATTAAACATTGGAACAGGCTGTCCAGCGAAGTGGTGGAATTGTCATCCCTGGAGGTATTTAAAAGACAGGTAGATGTAGTGCTTAGCAATATGTTTTAGTGATTGCTTTTGTCAGTGTTAGGTTGATGGTTGGACTAGATGATCTTTAAGTTCCCTTTCAGCCTAGGCAATTCTATGATTCTATGACTGTAATTAAAAAGTACGAATCACCAGTCTCAACATTTAGACACACGTTTTAAGATAAGTGGAGCTCTCCGGTATGATTAAATGAGTAAGTTACTTCAAGGCACACTCTTACTTTCAAGGTAAGTGTGAGAACACTTACTTCCAAATGAGAGAGAATTATCCTATCCTAAGCAAAATAAAGTTCAGAGACTATGCTTCAATGCTTATCTGGGACTGTATTTGCACTCCTAGTTACTGTGATCTTCAGGATAGTTGTTTGAATAGTACATACAGATGTATCAACCGCAACACACTTATTTCTGAATCACACAAGTAAGAGCAGCTAAGACAAAATAATTCTATCCATTCTGAAAAAAGATGCAGAGCACAACTATTGTGGGGGGAAAAAAAAACAAACAAGCATACTAAAGAAAAAAATATAATAACAAATCAGGCAACAAATACAAAAACACTGTATTTTTTTCAAATGACACTCTGATTTTGTTTTCTCTAGTGATACAAAGAAGCATGTTAACATTATCCAAGTATAATATTGAAGGTAGTACATTGATCAGATGAACCACAGTATATTCTTTGGATTTAGTCAGATTACACTGGGAGGAACAATTATGAACTGATCATACAGATAACATCAATTTTAACTCCCTCTAAAACTATACTGACCTCTTTGACACATCAATTTTAAGACTTTCTAAAGGTATATAGACATTTTTGGCACTCTCTTGCACACAAGCAAACTATTTCCCACTGTCTGTAAAGGATTTAGCAACCTTACATTAGCTTAACTGTGGTTGGAAATGAATACTATGAATAGCATGATTTTTAGTTTACAGAGGAAAACAGACTGAACAGCTAAGAAAGAATAAATTCAGGAAAAGAGAGTTAATACCATTTGGACTATGTTAATAACTTTTTCCTCCTGTGTTGCACCACTTTACTCCCTCATAAGAATCCTTCACCTTCTAGAAATTACCCAATTTTAACACTTGGCAGAATTATTAAAATAGCTTCAGCCGACTTCTACGCAGTACAAAGCATGGTATTTCAACTCATATTTCAGTATCAAGAAAGTAACTCCTATTTCAAATGTACATTTTTTTTATAAAAACATCCAGTCTTGACAGAATGACTTCATATAATCAATATTCCATCACATATTCAATGGTTAATTAGCTTGTTGTTTATAAATATTACTGCATAGGACTGGAAACCTAAAATTACTCCATCACTTATTCCCAGAGGTAATCTTTTTGTTCAAGCAGGCAATACTTTACAGTTATTTCAAATGATAGTGTTCCAAGTACAAGCAGAAAGTCTGGATAGCTGGAGGGCACCCCAACCAGCTTTTTGCTGACTACCTCATCCCTGCCTCTAAAATTATCACATGACTGAATTGCATAGTTTCACCTTGCAGGAAAAGCAATTAGTTTGCCTACTCCTCTTCCACTGGAGACAGAACACTACAGAACACTAGCCTCCCACATTTCAGAGAAATACACAGCACATAGCAAATTTGCCCATGCTGATTTAAACAATAATAGTTGGATTACATTTAATTGAATATTTCCTCCAACCATGCTAAACCATTCCCTTACTAATCCCAATGTTAGAAGAAATACACATAGAAGAAATGAAGTAGGTAAAAAAAGAAGTAAGTGCAAAGCATTATTTACTTTTTAAAATACGGCTATCTTGCTTCAATATTGAAAAATTATGTTCAATCCATATATTTAGCATCACAATATATCATGAGAGAGATGTCTGCCTGATTTTTAATGATCATTCTTAATATATCCTGATATTTTCTCAACAGAACTGTCAAACAATGCATCAGTGACAAATTCCCCACACTATGCCCCTTCAGCCCTTGGAGTTCAACTCCTCTCACATTACAGTATTTATTGAATTTCCAAGCCAAACGGTGTTCTGCTCCATAAAATTCTGACAAGTGGACTCTGCCAACCTAATAACGGCTTCATTCTGCTGAAATAAACTTATTTCACTGCAGCAAACAAAATGACATGACCTGGAAAGGTTATTTTTAACTGGGTAATGACTCAATTCAAACTAAGTCTCTCTCACTAGATTCCTGAATACTGTTAAGACGAATTTCTTAAATGAAAATATCTCCTAACACCAGCTTTCTTCTCTGTCGCACTCTCTGGACATGGACATGGCAAGTATTTTCAGGTCAGTGTTGTTTGATTTTCTTATTCAATAGTTCAGTAAACTTGTTAAACAATGCCTAGTGAGGATATCTCAGTAGAGTGACCTAGCAAGCTGCAAAACTCACACAAGGAGGTTGTGCCCTCACATTCTTCCCACCCATCCCCCTTTTAACACTTCTTGTCTATTTCTTTGACAAAGATACATTAAAATTGCCTTAATACATAACAAATTTGAGAAGTATTGATTTGAGACACATTACTCGATGTTTTAATACCTCTCCCCTCTAAATCTTACAGTAATTTTGACACACCACCATGTGAGGAATAAAGGATTAGAAGATTAATTTGACCTTCCAAAAAGGCCATATCTTCTACACATATTTCGAGTTCTTCATCGCGGTCATTCAGTTAGTTAATGCTAGTGAGATAATATTCATGAAAAGCCTTTTTCAAGCTACCTATATTCTGCTATTAATACCATGTATTTTCTGCAGCCTACACCCACAGACTAACCATCAGTTTCAGGTCAGATCTACATCAAGTTTCAAATGATTGGAGGCCATGAGAGAACCTTTGTAACAGCTGGAATCTTGTACAAACATGTTGCACCCTGCCAGGTCCGTCTTCTGAGCGCTAATAAGAGACAATCATTGACTGCAAACGGCCAGCCTCTTTGTGAAGCATTTCTAATACAAACTATTAGAACTCC